>CAEGAG010037664.1:0-63591 GCA_903067065.1 Brachyrhaphis terrabensis
ATCAGGGGAGCGGGAGGACCCGGACCGATGCTGACAGAACACCGGAAGAGCGGAGAGTTCAGTGTGTTAGCAGTGAAGCTATTCAGTTGAGTGTAACGGTTTGTTAGAGGCGCAGCTGCTCGCTCTTATTTCTAATAAACCCTGTTGGCGGTACTACGTCTGCGGTGTGTCATTACAGTATTTACTTACAGTACACCACTTTAAAAGGTAATTACAGGATTGAAAAGGTAAATGTCCAGTAAAATACTGATATCTACAGACGCCAGCTTTTTTTTGTTTTGTTTTATTAACGTGTTTCTGGTAAGAAATAAGGAAAAAGAACACTGGCGTCTGTAGCTTCCAAGCTACCAGTATTTTTTTTAATCGTTCTTTCAGAAAAACGGTAGATTACCGTTCTTTCGACAAAACGGTAAAGTACTGGCAGCTATAGACGCCAGTATTTTACCGTTCATTTGAAAAACGGTAAATTACTGGCAGCTTTTACAAAATGGTAAAGTACTGGCAGCTACGGACGCCAGTATTTTACCGTTCTGTGAAAGAACGGTAATCTACCGTCAGGATTATTTACGGTACAGCTACTGCGGATTTACAGTAAACTTCTGCCGTCTATAGCTGCCAGTATGTTACTGTAAATTTACAGGATTATTTCTTAGAGTGTTGTCATCAGAGACTCCCCAATAATCTTCAAAGATTAGACTTTTCCTTCTTAATATAAAGGAAGACATCTACCATCAAAACAAGTCACTTTGTGTTCTAACAGGGTAGAGCTACAGTGATACCATCAAATGTCCATATGGATGTGTTGAGTGCTGCTCTGTTATGACACATCGTGTGGAAGTTATTACAATTTTGTTTTCTATGGCAAGAAGTCAGATTTTGAGGCTTGGCCACACCCACATGCTTTGATGCAGGAAAAAACTTTTGATAACTTTCATCTCCAATTCCTGAAGATTAAACTGCTTCATTTTGAAGTCTCTAAGTAGAGAGCTTTAGGAGGAGTTTGCTGAGATAAGTGTGTAAAGGAGACAAAATGGCAGTTTTAATCCAAAATGAGCAGCTTTCTCTGGGGTTGAAACATATCTTCAATGGACATTTTTGTAGGCCTTGACAATCTAGATGCGTGTTCTGAATGTCATAATCCTAGGTGAAAGCATGGCTTGAGGCTGATTGCTTTAATGGTTTTTATGGTGTGGAGGAGGAGTTGGTGGTGGTGAGAGGAACTTTTTGTGCTGTTAGTCGTCTTTCCAATTCGCATACCTTTTAGTTGTGTCTCCCTTCTACACAACTAGATGTATGTAGGTGGTCATGGTTGCTTTCAATATTAAAACGTTGCTCCATGAATGAAAGCCCACAACAATCCACCTGCTTATTGACATCATATCTTTTTTCCATCATGTTACACTTTTTCTATGGAATGCCAACCACTTTTCTATCAATGCATTTTCTATCCCCTACTGGACTCATTTGGACCATTACTCTTTCCTGAACCGGACATGAAAATTCACCACCCTGGCTCACACACATGACCCACCCAATTTTATTTCTGTATCAACTGGATCGGCTTAAGGATGGCCAGCACCCCCTTTTGGATGGTAGGCAAAATACAACACTGAAAGAAGGTCTAAGCAAAAGTTATTAATTAAAAAGAAAATTTAGCTAAAAAAACATTGACCGACAATCAGAAGTTGATTACTTGCTCTTTTGCTGTTTGGATGAGAGCCTCGGGTCACCTCTTTAAAAAAGGATAAAAGGCGTCTGAATTGTTTTCATTCAGTCGCTGAGTCATTTCAAGATGTGATAATATCTTTTAATATCATTATTCTTTTTTACTGGAATCAGAGAGAGCAAAGCAGGCCAACAAAAAATAAGTTTCTCATTATCTAAGCAGTTCTTTAAGAGTTGTTCATTGCAAAAACTGCCAAATTTTAGAACTAAAAACAGTCTGTTGTCATTACCTCTAATTATCCATTTTTTCTAAAAGACTTCAGTTACTATATCAAAATCTTCTGAACATATTATGGCCTATTTTTGCAACTTTTTCAGTTGTACTGCTCTTCTTGTCCTTTAGTTCTATAAAAAGAAAGTCACTTTTGAATGAAAACAATCGCAATCTAGTATTGGTCGCTGTGTAAATATTAAAGACAGAAGTATTTTAAGTTATGAGAGGAAAGAGTAATTAAAATTCTTGGGATGTCAATATTTGTGGGTTTTTTTGTCTGTTTTAAAACAATTTTATTGACAGAAATTGTAATAGTTTAACACTGATTATTTTATTTTCTAAAATTTCTGTATGGATTCAGCACTCTCCAATTTTTTTATTATGTGCTTACATGTCATTGTATCTGTGCAACTAACAGACAGAAAAAAAAGGAACTCTGCAGAAGAAAAATGTGTTTTTACACCTGCCAGATACTGTGAACAGTAATGCTGCAGTTTAAGGTCTATTGCACTGTCTAGTGGTGTGCAAGACAAGTCTAGACTAGGATTTTATTGTGGCGAGGATAGAAACATTATACCATTTGGGGGAAATTAAAGCTCAGTTCAAACCAAAGCCGGTACAGTTAGGTTGAACAATAACAACTATACCATTATGTTAACTTTTCTGTTTGTTAAAAAATGCAACTTTAAAAGGGAATTTCAGAATAAGTACACTTTTAAAAGACTTATTGGTTTAATTCTTCCTGAATAAAAATTTCACCGTATACCTATTATCTAATGGGTATATTACAGGCATGTTATAAAGTCTATTCACAGTCATGGGGATGACTGCTGATTTGACAGATGTCCAGAAGACAATTATTGACACCCTCCACAAGGAGGGCAATCCCAAAAGGTCACTGTGCATCTGATGCTGCCAATAAAAAAGGAGATTGAACACAGAGTGCTGTATCAAGTTTATTGATTAAAAAAACAGTAACACTTTATTTGAAGGGCTGTGCATAAGACTGACATGACACTGTCATAAACATGACATAACACCAGTCATAAACATGAAGGCGTCTTTATGAATGTCTATGACTGTTGTCATGAAGTGTCATTATGTAAATAATGACACTTTAATGCAAAGTTAGCACTTTAAATGGACTTTCAAATCAACCTTTAAAGCAACTTTGCATTAAAAGTGTCATTATTTACCGAATGTCACTTCATGACAACATTCATAAAGACTCTTTCATGTTCATGACAGGTGTTATTTCACGTTTCTGATGGTGTTATGTCAGTCTTATGCACACCCCGTCAAATAAAGTGTTACCAAAAAATCTGAGAGGAAGGAAAATGTGTTGTCAGAAAAAGTTAATCAGCTAAAGGGCTAAGAATGCTTCAAAAGGAGCACCTTGAGGATGGAGTCATAACCCACAGACAAATCCTATTCACGAATGACACGTTGCATTTTTCGTGTTAAGCCATTTCTGAACCAGAGACTGGTGTGCTACTCAGTGGTCAGAAGTCCTCTTTTCAGATGAAAGTAAAGTTTGCATTTTATTCTAAACTCAAGGTTCCAGAGTCTGGAGGAACAATGGAGAGGCAAATAATTGTTTGAAGTTCAGTTTGAAGGCCCCAGTCAGAGATGTTGTAGGGTACCAGGTAACATGGCTCGTGCCGCTCCAGCCAATCGTCATTTATGGATCCCTTTAAACAGTCCTGCCGCCTTGGGGCGTCCTGCTCGTCAGCCGTGCTTCGACCCACCTCCTCCCCTTCTCCACCTTCATCCTGACGGACTCCCTCCAGGCTCCCTCCGAACTCTTTCACCTCTAGGCCTCGCTCCATCACCAGGATTCGGACCCGGGGGGGAAGACTACCCTGAGCTTCGTACGATCCGATCACCTACCCTTGGTGATCCTCAGCTCAGAAGTCTTCTACCGGGTTCGAGTGCCAAAGAACTTTTGTATCATTAAATTCTTCTAACTGAGATTTTCTCTCTGTGTGAGTCGATCCAGATTGAAATACTAGTTGGTCCTTTGTGTTTTCTAAAGTCCGTCCATCTAAGTGGATATTTTAGGGTACTCCATGCTTCCTTTTGCTGGCAAACTTTATAGAGATGCTGATTTAATTTTCCAAGAGGACTTGGCACCTTCCCACATTGCTAAAGGTTCCAAAAGCTGGCTTTAAGACCATGGTGTTCCTGTGCTTGGTTTATTAGCAAGCTAGTTTGACCTGAACTCAACGGGGTATTATCAAGAGGAAGGTGATCAGACCCAACAATGTAGATGACCTGAAGATTGATATCAAAGCGATCTGGGCTTTCATTACACCTCAGCAGTATCACATGCTGATCACCTCTATGCCGAGGTGCACTGATGTAATTCATGCAATTGGAGGCCCAAACGAGAATTGATGCGTAGAAATGTACATACTTTTCAGAAGCCTAACATTTATGTTTTAAAAGTAATTTTTTTACTAATCTTATGTAATATTCTAGTTTTCTGTAATATTGAATTTCTGATTTTTACCCCTATACCTTCCAAAAATCAGGTAACTTAAATAGATTGCAAAAATAATACATTTATGAAAGCCTTACTTTAAGTTGGTCTACCCTACCGCATCACTTTCCACATTTCCTTGAATAGACTTGCTATAAACCCAGCATGAGATCCCTTTATGTTTGTCTTTTCTCAGAACCTGGCTGTTATAATAAATGCATGTTTTACATCAGGAACCACCTCCTACTTGGGACCAAAAGCAGCTTAATCAATCTTAAACCTATTACCAGCCTAATTCTTTCCTCCTCTAAGAAATAGACAGTCACCACAGGGAGGACAGAGACAGATGCTATGCAGCTGTTCTGCAGTCATTACCTAGCATTGAGTAACTTGACCAACCTGCCAAGAAGCCTGCTGATGCGCAAGAAAATTAGGCCTTGTTTAAGACTTACTACATTTGTGCTTTGATGTCTTTTGTGCTTCTTTTCCTGTAATAAATTCCAGGGCAATTTTGCACACGTTTTTGTCTCTGATTTTCCCACCACCACATAATCAATAGCTAGCTTCCTCTTCAATATCCATCTGTGAATGCAAGACACCTAAGAAAACATTAGAAAGATGTAGAGAGCGATCCTGGAGCTTTGAAGCAAGAGCCTTGAACCATTTTAACAACTCTGCAACATGATCCTTAAGTACGGCACTTCCTTGACTTAAATTGTAACGTCAATACATACTCATTTATAAAACCAACTCCCCATTGTGGTGTAAGCTCCTTTAGCGCCCTACAGAACCTCTGGGAGTCTAGACCCAGGATGTTTACTGGTAGTGAAAACTTTGTTGCAACTGAGTTCAACATTCTAGACTTTAATGGTCAAAAATGGTTAGTTGAGTGGTCAAAATGTCCAAAGTCAATGTATAAAAAACCTTCAAATCTAATTGTTTATTACTAAAGCTCAGTCTACACAATTGAACTTTCAGTTGATGAAAAATATTAAAAGGATGAACATTTGATTAAACTCAGTCTTTAACCTGCTATCAATCTTTTTTTTTTTACTTAGGACAGGGAGGATTTTCTTCCATTATATTTCACAAAGTTGGATCTTACAGAGGAGAGGCTTGTTCATCACTTGTCTTTGTACAATATCTCTAAACTGTCCAGCGTTCTGAGTTATTCCTTATATTTCTTCTCTTCCTCGTACACATGTGTCCCAGCTGCCACACACCTGACTTAAATAAATGGGTAATTAACAGGCTTCTTCAACACGCAATGGCATGCTGAGGAGCTAATGCAAAAGCTAAATCAGGTGTCCCAGAGCAGGGACACATCTAAGACATGACAGACAGGGAGCCCTGAGGACCAGTGTTGAGAATCACTTTTATGGGATTTCTATTAAGATTTATACTATACCCGATTCAGGTTGGCATTCAGGTAGCCTCTAATGGTTGTTAAGGAAACTTGGTGACCACAAGATGCATCGCTTTGCTGTAGCTTTCCAACAGTGAGATTTAGAAATATTCTTATCTCCTTTACCCTTGCTGCTTACTGTGTGATAGCTGAAGATAAGATACATATAGTTTTGTTCAGCCTAGTAGTCTCTAGCTGAAATAAATGGTCCTTTGCTGTGCCAAATTTTCTGGTTAGTGCATAAAAATGCAATTTTTCTTGCCAGTCAGCTCAGAAAGTGAAACTCATATTTTGTATAGAGTCATCATTCATACAGTGACATATTATAAGCATTTGTTTCTTGAAATTTTGATCATTGTGGCCTACGGATAAACAGAGTATCTCAGAGAATTAGAATGCTGTGAAAAATGTCACTCCTAGCTGATTAGGAGTCATGCCCTAATCAGCTAATTAACTCAAAACCTGCAAAGGTTTCCCGAGCCTTTAAACGGTCACTCACTCTGGATCAGTCGGCTACACAGTCATGGGGGAAACTGCTGACTTGACAGATGTTCAGAAGACGGTCAACAACAGGAGGGTAAGCAGAACCTTACCCTCCTGGTTGAGTGCATATGACAGTGCTCTCTGCACAACACAACCAAATGAACATCAGCCTTCCACATTAGACTTATAATTTCTAAGCCGTTGCCCAATTTAATTCACTTCTGTCCTTATGGGCTGTAATTCTAAGGCTGATTATTTAAAAGATTAGCAATCTCATATGGCAGTAAGATAAGGAAACAATTAACAACCTAATCACTGGCATTTAAATTGTTGCAGAGTACAAAGATTGATTCAAGTTACTATGAACAGTGAAAAACGTTTTTAAAAAATGGTATAAATGGCTTAATATCGTTAATATATTATATATTCTATCCATCTATATAGTTTAATAGCCTATCTCAAAACAGATTTAAAGTTATTGAAGAGGGAAAACAGAGTGGACTTTTTCCGTTATTAGCAGATAGTTAGACCCAGTAGAAACCATCTATCAATTGTTTACGCAGAAAACTGTGACAATAATAATAATAATAATAATAATGGAGGAAATGGGTTGCGGTCTAAGAAAGAAATTCAAAGGATTGACAGAACGAAATGTCCTCCCAGCAGGACCGACATTGACACCGAAATGAAGCACTGAGATCAGCATACTTACATTGACTCTATTTACACTCTTACCACCACAATCCCTTGTGAAAAGACTAATTTATGATGGCCTTGATTGGGGACGTAATAAGATACTTCTGGTTGCTCTCACAGGTAATGGCAGGAGCTGTTCAACGTGTCTGCAATTTAGCATTTGAAAATGGAAAATAAAAGCACTCCAGCAGCCACTGAATTTCTTGTGTGTAGAAAGAGTATTTGGGCAGTCAACATGCTATCAGCAGTAGACAGGAGTGAGAGCTCTCTTGCAGAATTAATAAGACAAGTCAGAAGGCCAGGCCAGAGCTAAGATCTAAGTAAAATGGAAACTGGAGAAAGGCTAAAAAACTTAATTAACTTATAACACTCAAAGTAAAAGTAACACTGAATTTTAACACTTCTGACTTCGACTTTGGGTAAAAGCCAGCGTTTCGCCTGTGTAGTTGCAGATCAGCATGGTGCTTGAACATTCCTTGTTTTAAAAATAAACTACACAAATCTCAAAACCTGTGAACAAACTGATAAGTTGAAAGAAGCTTCAGTATGTCATCAGTTTTTATCAAAAGTCATGTTGTTCCATTTTTAATTGATTTTTATTCTGGATAACCTAACGGCCCCTCTGTTGTTGTTTTTTCTACACTGATAGTACTTCTGTCTGCTGTGGGTAAGACACTGGCTGCTCATTAGTACTTAATTAAACAAAATGTTACTTAAACAGCTTTCGGCAATGATGATTATGTTCATACAAATATTTACATGGTCAATTAAAACCCATTTTGCATAATGTTTGAGTGCAGAAACAATTGCAAGGCAACTGTGTGCTGTTTGCAATTAAGTGAGTATTTGCAATTAACAGTTGGAGTTGTGTGATGGCTCTTCTGTTTCGGAGTTGCATAAAGAATGTTAATCGCCTCTGTGTTTGGCTATCCATCTAGTCTATTGAAAGCGTATTGTGTGGTTGTTAGATATATAGTGTTGGATTTACATGGAAGTTAAATATTTAGTTGTTTCTGCTGGACGGATAACAGACTTAGAAAAAAACAAACTTTGAAAGTCCTGCTTGCTTCTTTTCTGTTGTGTACATTTGTGCTGTTATTACAACTTCAACATCATTGTGAATGTCGAGAGCAGCTCATTAAACATAAGTTTTGCAATGTAATAATTATTTAGAAACGTGTAAGCTGAATGAGGCGAGATGTTCTGTCTCCCTTAACCCACAATATGCTGGCATCATTAAGCAGAAAACGGCAGATCAAGTATGATTTCAGCACGTAGTTGTAGTTTTAGCAACACTGAAGGGCTCATTTTTACTCGTTTGTTTGGATGTGTAAAGTCCAAACATACATATATATTCCCTGTAGCTGATTGAGAACACTTCAAAAACTGGATCTTGGTCCAGTTGTTTGGTCAACACCAGGATGTGCTTGAATGTATTCATATATGTACAAAAGATCTGGACCAATAGGGGAAACAAACTCTGGTCCAGTTAGAACGCACTAAATGTATCAGGTGTGAATACACCCTTACAGATATAATGACAGATGAAAATGCCTGGTATGCTTGTCACTTGTTCCACATTGTATTCATCCATTCATCCATTTTCTGTACACTCTTGTCGTGGGGTCAGGAGGGGTGCTGGTGCCTATCTCCAGTGAACGTTTCGGGTCAGAGGCGGGGAACACCCTGGACAGTTTCGCCAGTCTGTTGCAGCCACATTGCATCCACAATTTATAATACTTGGAGTTTTTGACCAAGAAAAAGGAGTGCATTAAGTGGATATGATGATTAGTATTCAATAAATCAAAACTTGCGTGTGATGTGCATTGGTATTCAGCCACTTATTTTATCTCTAAAAAACTATCCAGAGCAACTGACTGCCTTAGAAAGATTCATTAGGTTTGTTAGATAACAGAGAACAAATTACATCATAAAAGACGCACTTACAAAAATGTGAAGCTTCGAACATCTCAGAATACCGTTCGATCCTTTAGCTTATTGTGAAAGACACTTAGTACAATTTTATACACACTAAGACATCGACCACAGTTATGTGGCTGGGCATGAAGAGGACTAATCAAAGGAGCAGCCAAAAAGCACATGGTAAATCTGAACCTTTTGACCTACACCTAAAGCACTTTGTAGCAGAAAACTGGCACTGCACTTTGCCCCCAACAAGGCCACTGACAGGGTGGGAGAGAGGTCCATCTGTAATCTGTGTTGACACTGGAACTGAGGAGGAAACTGAAGGGTTGGAGGCATGTTGTGCAGCTGACCGTCACAGTAAATAAAAATCGTCAAAGACTGCTACGAGGAGTCCAAATTTAAACATGTTAAAGCAACAGATTCCTCTCAGCAAGGTTTATACATTATATCTACGGCAGGCCAGCAGTGCCACAATTTAATAAATTAAAAGCTCACAAATAAAGTATTTATACATGTGAAAGTGTTGAAACTTGAGTCATGCGTCAAATAAATTATCAATCTTTAGCTTAAAACATATATAAATATCATTTTTTTTCCATTCTAAGATTTTCAGTTACTGGTTATTTCAGCATTATTTCATTTCATGGTCTAGTGCTACAGCACACCATGCATTTATTTGATCCCTCATCATCAAAATAAAATTAGTTAGGGGTAAAATTACTACTTGGTCAGATGCTGGGTTGATGCTATGATTAATTTGAGAAGGGCTGATCAGGTCGCCAGATCATGGTAGGGTGTAGTAAATAACAAATACTTATTTAAAAAGTTAAGATTGATGGATGATCTACCTATATGTTTCCTTAATTTTGTTTGAATTTCATCAATTGAACAATAAAATGAGGCCTTGAAAAATGATGGTCTATTAAAAATAAATCAAATGTGTGTTTCAATGTGGCAAAATCTCAAAAACTAAAGTCACTGCAAAACCTTTTTAACACAATGTTTCTTTAGCAGGGTCAAGATTTCAAATATAACTATGTGTAATTTGAGGACCACTTTTGAGCCAAACAACATACAAGCCTGCAGAGTCCTTACAGCAAAAGAAGCCTTTTCTGTTAGCAAGTTTGCCTTTCACCGAGGGAGATTAACTCTCCTGGCCTCGACTTGTAGTGGGTCCTTTTTTTGTTCTTTTCAACTACAAAACATTGGTTAGGCAGTCGTACTCGACTGCAGTTCAGCAGTTTCAAAAAGCCAGATTGAAATCAGCAGAAGTAGGACTCAAGGAAGCAAAAAGTGTCAGATATAAAAGAGGGAAAGCAAAGACGGTGGAAAAGAGAACCGAACATAAAAAAGAGGCAAGAGTCTTTTAGTCAGCGGCTCGTTATAGAATTATCATAGAATTGTGTTTTCTTATTACAAAAGGATATATTGCATTTAGGATAAGGCAGTATCCTGTTTCCCAAGGACCAAAAATAAAAAGGAAATAAGTTTGTGTCTGTTCCTCAGGGATGTAATTATGATACATCCTTTCACAAAAGAAAATCAAGATATGGGTTGAAAATGTACAATGATAAAGGTTTTTTATGCCTGATACTAGGATGAATTAGCTCCCTTGATATCCTCTATTACATAAAGCTACAGTTTGCCCTTGGGGGCAAGAGAAGACTTTTTTTTAAAAAGAGAAAACAACTTCAATATCTTACATTCTCAATGAAAATCCTGTTTTGCCTCCAAAATTCAAATATGTATTCAAAACAAAACTATAATAGGAATCTTCTATTTTTATGTGCATCAGTCTATCTTTAAAGCCGAGTGAAAAGTCCAGAGGTGCGTGGCTGTTGCTGATATGTTGACTTTTTTCTCACAAATTTCTAGGATGATCAAAATTATGTGAGAGGAAAGCTCAGGTTATGCTGATGTCATGGTTTGGTAAATGTGTGATTGGTTCATTCAAAATATTCACATTAAATAGATGAAAAATCTGTTTGATGTAAAATGGAAACACTTGCTTACCCTGAGAACTGGTCTAAAATTCTCAACATTTATCAATCTCTTTGTGTCACTAAATACAAAATAAAATAGCAATGACATTAAGTTTTTAAAAAATGTAATGTATTCTGCACAAAAAGCATGATACAAAATACATTTACAGTGAGATATCATAAACAACCTCACTACTTGACACATTTGCACAAGTTGGTTGGTTGTAAAACAGTTGCTTTGATGTTGATTATATAACTTGATTTGTTTAATGTTTTATGCTACAAGCATCAAATGTTATAGCTTGTTTTGTTTGAAACACTTACACACAAAAAATATATTGTAGATGAAGACAAAATCCCTTATAACATCATTACTGCTGCTGTAAAGCTTTTGCACACACTAATTATCACTGCTTATTCATAAATAAAAAATCTATTAGATTGGGATGGCATTCAGAAAAGTGGAGGGAAAACGGCACGAAACCTGATGTAACATCTTGTGTTTTGTGTCAAGACACACAATTTCTGGAGATCAGCTACCTGATATAATTCATTCAATAAACAGGTGAAATGTTTTGGGATAGAGTTTTGGAACTCTGTGATTCAGGTCAAAATACCAATTCATATTTTATATACAGTCCCACCAATTATTATTATTTTTTTTTTGTGATTCTACGATTGTGGAAATATCATAGAATATGCAAATATTCTATGATATATTTGCATATTCTACAAATATGGTAGAATATTCATTCTAACATATTTGTAGAAATATTGCAGAATGCATTTTCTCTGCAAAAATAATGCAAAAAATATGCATTATTTTTTGCTAATGCATATGTATTACTTTATTGTGAATTTTCAACAAAAATGTTCAAGAGCATTGGGGTTAAATGGCTGCTACCTCCCCCCTGCAGGTAGCGGTGTTTCTTTCTTCCACTACACCACTGCCTCCGCCTCACTCAATGCCAGGTTGTAATCCATGATCGATATATTGAGTAACAAAAATCAAGCCATTTGAGTTCTATAAAGAATAAAAGTGCTTGTGTATCTAGTCAGTCTGCTTGTAAGTTTTTTCTAAACTTTTTTAAAATGTAGGTTTTGGAAGGAATTTGATGAGGGAAATAAAAATGCTAAGTTCCTTTCAAATATTTCCAATTAGCAATGTGCTATGACAAAAAAAACCAAAAAAACCACTCAACTAATAATTATGTATGAATTAAATAAAGCCAGATGATCCAGATACATACAACTCATCTCAACTACAATTCAGTAGAATGTAGGACAAATACTTTAACAGCCCAATTTGTTCTAATCTATTCATTAACAATACATTCCATAAGCTATAAGTTCAGGAGTTCAGTGACATGGGAAGGATAAATGGGAATACAACTTGATGAACATGCCTTCATCTTTTCCAATAAATAGCTTCAAACTTTTCCACTCACATTAAAAGTTGCAAGACAGATGCAAACTCCAGACTAATCACGCTGACATGTTTTTAATGAAATTTGGGCATATTTTTATTCTGCAGGCCATTATTATGTGAAAAACCAAATTAACTTTGCACAGCCTAACATTCAGGGTACTCATAAGAGAATACAGTGCAGACGCAGAGTGAGTGAATAAATGTAATGACATGGGGCAATTAAATGCAACATGGGGAACCGCGAATGAGAGGCGACAATTGTCATTTGGTGTTGACAACGTTATGTAATTGAGTTTGACAGAAATTTGTTTGCATTATTCTTCTTCAGCTGTCAATTGAGTCTCTGATGTTAATCAGAATCACTAAACAAAATCTTAAGGTTGTCGTACTTAAATGAGTCTCTTTTAGTTTTTTTGTTTTTTTTACTCCAGCCTACATCTTACTTTATTCATTACAAGCTTGAGTAAAGCAGCTTGTTTTGCAAATATTTAAGATCTTATGGCTTATTTTTTCGGATTGAGCATTCTTCACTTCCAAGGGTAAAAAAAAAGAAGATATGTGTAACAACAACGTGGTACTGCAGAGCTTGGATATTAGTCATTTCTGATTTATAAAAGGAGATGGAAGCATTTGTGTCTGGCCAAAATCACACAACAGTTTTAACTGTTGAGATGCTTGGAAATGTTGCCACATGGAGAAGTTGACCAATCTGCTGTGTGTGTGTGGGGGGGGTTTCTCTCCCTATTTTAGTCTGTCTAGGGCTTCTATAATATGCTTAAAGTAATATTAGTAACATTTAATACACTCCAACCACAGACAACATTAAAAAATATCAAGTTGGCTGGGAAAATGATGTTGGCGCTGCCACAGACTAATAGCTGACCTGTCTTAAGTTTGTGTAAACTTCCTCAATATCTGTGTGTGCGCACTACACTGTTTCACAGGACACAGGGGACAAGGGAAACTACTGCATACTCAGCATTGATTGTTACATAAATATTGAATAAAGAATGCGTGACTTTCTTATTAACCTACATATATTCATATCCATCACATCTAAGCATTTTGACTGTTTACATTCACTTCGGAGATTTTCTGCACATCTCGCCGTCTTACTTTGAAACAGCAGTGGAGTATTTTGGTCAGCCAGAAGGAGACAGAAAATGAATCAGATGCTTGTGAGATCACATTCCAAAAGGTCTGGATTTCCTCTTTTTTTCCCCAGTTATTAGCATATTATTAGCATAATTTCCACAGCTGTCCCCTTTTACTCATCCTTATCCCATTCAAAAAAATATAAAATAAAACAAAAACAAAAAAAAGCTGTGTTATCACGCAACTAAGTTTGCATTGAGACAGTCACTGTAAAGACTCGATAATACTAACCAGGCACTGGAAAAGTTTAAGACATCACACAGTCACTGTTAATCACAGACAATTCAATTTAAGAATCTCTATTCTACATTTTGTTATTCAAGATTCAGGCTAAAGACCTAAAGAAACAGGGCGAATGTTTCAGAAGGAATTTAACAACATAAGTCAGATTTATTGATCTGCAGATGATCAAACTAGACAGGCAGGTAATTAGCCAAACAGACCAATAGAAAATAACGATGTTAGAAAAAACATACCAGCCTACAGCTATTAAAGCTATTCCAAGACGGCTCGTCACAGGCTGACAGTAAGACAGTTATAAAGAGAAGCAATGGCAAAACAGATGGTCATACACAAAGTGACCCAACCTGAATGGCAGATGTATGAGGAACATACATATGGTGAGAAGAAGGGTAGACGACAAGACAGATCATCCTACAGACCGACAGGTGCTCCTTAATGGTGGCTCTTTTTGCTTTTATGAGAACACACTTCTTTGAATAGTCAGGCACAATTAAAAAACAATGAGGTGTGTAACTATGAACCTTCATTACATTTACACCCACCAGTTCATTTATTAGGTGCACCTTTCAATCAACACGTCAACCAATAAAACGGCAGCTATTCAATGCATGAAGACAAGGTCAGGAAGACTCGCTGAAGTTCAAACCGAGTTTTAAAATCGGGGAGGAAGAGGATTCGAGTGACATTGAATGTGACATGTTTGTTAGTGCAGACAGCTTAGTCTGAATATTTCAGAAACCACTGATCTATAATTCTCCACAACCATCTCTCAGGGTTACAAAAAATGAAAAAAAAAAAACAACAGTCAGTAAGCAGCAGCTGTGTGGACAAAAATGTCTTGTGGATGTAAAAAGAGTCTGGACAGAGTTGGTCAAGATAATAAAAAGGCAGTAGGAACCAGATGGCGTCACTGTGCTAAGGTTCCTCTAGTCCCAGTTTTATTGACAAAATGAGGTTCAGTCCAGTATACCAAATTGAGTTGCCTTTATTTACATAAAGCACCATCTCTTTATGTCAAAACAAAAATGCTGACTTTAGGGGGCTAAAAATTAACTAAATAAATAACTTTTTTCCCCTCATTACGCTCCAAGTAAGAAACGTATTAGTTAGCAATCAAAGTTACTATTGTGACAAAAGCTAAAACAACTAAATTTGCTCTTTATCCTTTTGGTTTGCTAATAATTACTTCACCCACAGCATTTCGAGGATCTCTAATGTGGGTCAAGAAAGGTCTGCTCCCGAGGGATATCCTGGTAGAAATAGCAACACGAGTGAAAAAGATCTATGAATAGACTCAGCTGGAGGGAGAAACACGGACAAAATAAGGCTGCCATGAGTGAGCTAATTAGAGTTTAAATTGATTCTTTATGAAGAAGCTACAGATGGTGAAGGCAGCAACAACATATTGTGTCTTTTTGTACCATTTTTAATTAAACTGTGTATTTATTTTAAAGTGACTTCTTTGCAGGAATCTGTTGAGGAAATTGTATTTTTTTTATTACATTTACATAGTTCCCTATTTTGTGTACTCTGAGGATATGAGTCTAGTTTGAGCTTTTAGTGAAGGACTGATCGTGAATGCTGAAAAATGAAGATGGCATTAAATAAAGCTCCTGACGATGGCTATGCAATATTCATGTTTACAAGACACATTCCATAATCCACTGAGTTATCAAGCTTCACTTACCATAGTCACTCTCGTAAAAGATGATAAACTTTTGCCAGTGAAACTCTGAGACGAGGGTAAGCAGGACGTCGTTGATGCGAACGGGCGGACGGGCGGCCAGTGTGTAGCTCTCTCCGTCTGGGCTGGGGTTGAGCTGGCAGGCGGTGCGGGGTCCACCGTCTCCGTTTCTTTGGATGAAGAGGTGAGGGATGTGCATCGCATCTGTTAGAGACTGAAGGGCGCTCGCAGCGGCACAACCCGTAGATGTAACCAGCGCAAGGATCCCCTGGTTCATTAATTCACATGCTGGACAGAAGAAAAGAGATATGAGAGTGTTAGGAACACAGGAAAAAATGAAAAAGGGACAAAAGTTTTAAAAGGTCACTCATAGGCCAGTTTTAGACTTAGAGTTTCAAAACTGATAACATTTAATCTTGTTAATACAGGTTAAAAGCCTTTAATAACTGAAACAAATACCAGATTGCTCAGGATTTTCTTCTTCTGTACAGAATAGTATAATTCAGTAGGTGTTCCCTTCCTTCACAAGTTGATGGTCAGCTGGCTGAAAAAAGTTTCCCGCATTTTCCCGCAAAGGTGAATTGAGAGTTTTAGTAATGTTTCAGGAAAAAAAGCACAAGATAAAGGAGTCCAAAATAATGCCACTCCAAAATAGTTCTCCAGAGTGATGTCTAAAGACACTGAATGATAAGTATTCCTACTGCAATAGTATAACACCTTTAGGAAAATTGTTCTCCCAGGGAAGAAATTTGCCTTTTTAAAAGGTAAATTTCTAAAGAAACTTCACTGATTTCTCAAAGAGAACACTATGTGCCTTAATTAAAGTATTGCTGCTTTAAAACAGCAACTTGCAGTTTACAAGTATAAGGTCTGTCAATGCTTTGCTGCCGAAATTTGCTTAAACTTAATTAAGTAATATTGTTTGTTCTGCCAAGCAGAGGATTAATTAAATTTTCACTTTAAATATAGTTCATACATGTCATAATTTGTGTATGACTCAAATACATCATTCAAAACATTTCCAGTCCTTGTTGCTATTGCTATAAAAGATTTTGACATGGAAATGCGACATGATTTTATTGGTTTTAATGTGAGCAAAAGTGCTTGTAATGTGGAAAAATGTCTTTGAGGCTGTTAGCACTCTGATGATTTTGCTGCAGCAGTCTGAATGAGCAGATAGACTGACTAACAACATAAGATCTGTTTGTTATGCTTGTGTTACACTATAAAGAGGACAATGTCAAAAAGGTGTCAAAGTCTGTGGAATATGCACTCAGGGAAGAATAATTCTTCCACATCTATTAGGAAAAAAGCAATCAGGACATTTTATTAATTTTGTTTTACATTGTTTGAGAATTTTGAAACAAAACCACAATATTTTCATTCAAGGTTGCCACAATGTGAACTCTCTTAGTCTATGTTCTCTTTTTAGTTAGGAGAAAAACAAAAGAAAAATAAATATACTGCGAGCAAAATTGTAATCAAGTGTTTATTGCAGCCATATAATTTTTAGGTATATTTTCAAACTCAAAGCTGAATTAACCTGAATACTTTATGCATCACATGATGTGGATGTGTGTAATGAGGGAGGGTCTGGCTTAAGAAGGTCAACACCCCATATCAAGATGTGAATAATTATTAGACAGTTTCTTTTCTTTAGGCATAATGGCCCTCCAAAAAAGATTTAACTGACTGAAAAGTAAACAATTAGCAAAAGTCTCTTAGAGGGATGAAGAACTCTTGAAATTGCTAAGACGTGATGATAAAATCATTAAAATGTTTTGTACCAAATAGTAAACAGGGTCACAAAAAAGCATGTTAAAAAACAAAAAGCTAATTAGCTGCCAAGCATTTGACTAAAATCATGCATGAAGCTACCAGGAATCCATTATCTTCATTCTTCTATAGTTATTTTCCATAACTGCAACCTAGAAGATGTTAATAGCTCAGAGACTTGGTCGAGGTAAGGAAGGAGTCTTTATTTTTTAAAAAGACAATGATTTCTATGCAGGAAGGGCTCTGTCACATGCACATAAGTATTCATATGTGTGTTTAAAGGCATTAAAGGTGGAAAAACTGATGACATGACGGCCACCTTTCCTCACCTGACCTGAACCCAGTTGATAAATTGTAGGCAGTTCTGATGTCTAAACAAGACCGCTCTCTGGCTTATCACCTATTAAAAAGTTTTTAGTTATTTAGTTTAATTCTCACCTAAAGAGATGAAAGTAAAAAAGACGGGACAATGTGTGATTTTCATTTAGTGGAATAATGACTCTGCACAGTAGTTGCCAAATAATTGTGAGCGCATAAATATTCTCCTAGTAAAGTGAAAACTTCACTTTTACGTTTTGCGCTTTAACTTTTTGGATTAACCAAGAGTACTGAAGTCGTTGATTAATAAAAAAATAATCCTCAAAATTAAGACTTGTCTAATAATTCTGCATTTAATGTAAAACCTATCTTGTTTTTAGGATTTAGCAACATTGTGCAAAAGGTAGATTAAGCAAAAAATTGGTTATTTGTGATTCCCACTGAGGAATTCAGGATTACATGAGAGCCTCAGCATGTGGGAGGTAAATCAGGGAAAACACATGGAGTTCAAAAGCTGTAGTTTTATCCTAATATGTGCAGATGAAGGATTCAGTCGGAGAGGCATCATCTAATCCGTGTCTGCAGACAAAGGGGAGACGGTGATTAAAGGGAAGATTTTGATGAAGGTAAGAACCCCTTGAAAGCAACAGATAAATGAGAGCTGCAAGAGTTCAGGTCTTGGTAAAACACAATGGAACGACATGAGTGGGAGGAATCAAATCAAAATCCAGAATATGTTAGTGGGATGAAAAGGCTTAGATGACCAGCAGACGCCTCGCATGAGTCTTAACTCAACGCTCTTCCCGTGACCTTCACTCTCTCCCCGGCTGTCATGTATGGTGATGGTAAAACTGTGTAAACAGGAAGGGATTAAAACTCTTGCGATGTCTAGTGGGTGCTTAGGATTCTTACATTCTGATTCCCGGATCTCTTTTAAGCATGTCAACATGTCTGGGACGATGCAGAATGTCAGATTGATGTGTAAATATTTGGGACAGCTGCGAGATGCAAGGTGGCAATAACCGGCTTTCCTAATCAGCAACTTTACAACTCTCACAGCTATAACTGATGTTTACTTTGTTTGCTGCAATTATTTTTTAAAGGCCCCAGGTTAATGCTTCTACTTAGTATAACAATAGCGTAAAAGAGAAGTCAATCTGCATTTAATTTCAAGTTTATTCTTATACAGAGTTCAGTATCATTCCTCCTACGGGATTGTCCACTTTTTGCAAATGACACATGGCAGATAAGAACCACTCCCATGTTTTGAAAATGTACTGTTTTCAACAACAGTGCTACTTTCCACACAATATTGAAAAAAAGCTTTGTTAAACTTTTTAAAAATTTTGTGAATTTATAAGCAGAAGCTTTAATATATTGAAGGATTTCATGAAATACACCAACAAAATAGTTCAAAACTCTGAAGTAGAAAATACATTGGAAAGTGGAACATAAAAAGTTTTTTTGTCACTTATAAAATGACAGTGATCTCCATTGAAAACAGTGTCACCCGGTTCATTTCATTTGATGCCATTCTGGACCAATAGGTGGATATAAAGGTACGACAAGAAACATCTAGTATTAAGATTCTTCTGCGGAGTCCAGGTCGTTGTTCACATTTCCACAACGGAATATGTCACTGTTACATTTTACTACATTTTTACCGAATTTATTTCTTGTTTTTGGTTGGACTGATCACCCACAATAATATGTAGCATACAATAAATGTGTGTGTTTTATAAATGCATGCACCTCAGAACATACAACATTAACAACTGCGAATGAAGGCAAACTGGAGAACAATTATTGTGTGTAGGAACGTAAGGCAGAGACAACAGACTGTTAATGTGACAAATGATAATTTCATCAGCGGTGAACAAAAGAGTACATAAAGCCGTTACAAATCATGAGGCCAGAAAGTACAGCGGGACTAAATAACACATAAAAAAGGAGCGAGTAAATAAAGGACAATGAGGGAAAGGGAAAAAGTGATGGTAATTGTGGCAAACCCAGAAAGGCAGAAGAATTTGGAACAAGGCTTGCATACAAGAGAATCATAAAAAATGATTTAGTTTTCTCCTTTTAACATGATTACCCAAAAGAGAACAAGAAGTAAAATGATGTTCTCACGGGCAAGAAAGTGCATTTCTGTTAATGTGAGAGAGACAAAAAGACAGTCGTCCATGAATTGAGGGATGTGCATCAATTCAAGTGGGGACTTGGCTGGTTTTCAGAACCCAGCATGAAACGTTTTCTCAGTAGAAAGTCATGTGACTGACAGTAATATAAATGTAGGGGATGCTATAACTCTGATGCAATGTCTTAATGCATCAGTTGTCAACAATAACATGCGAGCACCAAAAACAGTGTGTTCCCAGAAACTGCTGTTTACTGAGATGGAGCCCACCCACAATAAACTCCACTAAGCTCGATATGCTGTTTTTTATTCTAAATGTCCTGACTGAGCTCCTTTAAACTGATATTAATAAGCCCATTTCTACGGTTGCTAAAATAATTTGTCAAGACTCCAGAAGTGTAAGCCTTTTCTGTTTTACTGTTAAATAAACTGTATTTTTGGATTAATAATCAGTTACATGACCTAAACAACAAACATTGTCCTGAAGAGATATGTACAAAGAATTACTGTTTACTGAAAAATGCAGAGATGATAAACTTTTTTTAAGGTATATCTTGCCAATTATGATTTTGACCAAGTATAATTGGAGCATTTTTAGTACCTGACCTGTTGATCACCAATCAGATCAATGATATAGGCAAACTGGACAACTGAGAAAACCAGTTACTTATTCTGTGCTATTGTTGTTAGAACAGATGTTGGAGAGAAAACATTTTTAATTATTTAGTTGGAGTGAAAAAGTTACTTGACTTAAGTGGAAAGGATTTTTCTTCAAAATCTATGCTGACACATTTATCCAACTTCTGATTTGCTGCATGTAATTGATGTCTCAGACTCAGAGGTTTACAGAGAAAACACTGACTGAATTTAAAAAAGAATTGCCAGGAGGAAATCAGGGACTGAATAACATAAAATTGCAATGAATCTTCCAATTTCAAAATGTCTGACTTTCATCGCAGATGACTTTCAGACAGAGGCACGGAGTCACGCTGGGACCAAGAACTGCTTGGATCATCAAACTATTTACTCTCTTCTAACTAACGTCAACTTGTATTTAAGCATCTCGTTTTGACAGAGAGCTTATTTCCTATGTCAGACAACCTTTATCATCTCATGAGAGTAACTTATTAAAGAAAAACTGCACTGAGTCAAGAAAAACAAAACAATTTTCTAGAAAAATAAAAAAATAAATTGAACTCAATTTTTGACATATTTCTCAGAGGCTACTGCTCTTATTAATATCAAGATGTAACATTAGATCCAGCAAAAGATCTGATACTGAAGTTTGAATTATGAATTTTAAAACTAAAAAGTTCCCCTTCCTGTGTACTAAAAACTATTGCAACTTCTTTTTGAGATTTGCAGCCTCTCTCTTTCCACCTCAATGTGTCTTACAGCAGACAGTGGCAACAGTGCATCTGCAGCCGTTTTGACTTCGTAATGGACACCCCAGGCCCATTAGACCAGCGACACTTCACCGATAAGTAGGAGAAGTTCTCCAAAGTCAGTGGTAAGATGATAATAGAGGGATAATGAGTCTGAGATCCAGAGTGGACAATGAGCATCATTCATTCCCTGGCTGATATCTGACATCTAATGACAGAATTTAAAAGCTGTTTCTATACATACATCTCTAAAGAGATGGACCCACTTCGACAGTGTTGCTTACAAAGTATTCTGAAAGTATGCTTTCACTTATTGGAGTTATTCTTAAACTTACTTAATAGATGCATACATTTTACAACTGAAGGATAGATGGAGTAAAACATTACAAAGCCAAGCAGTGCCAAGGAGGAGGAAGTTTCTTTGGAACAAAACATTTTCTAATCCATCAACCAAATGGAAAGAGACAGTAATTTTCTTTGCGGTTTATCAGTGTTTGGAGGAATCAATGAGTGAATTAATTTTTGGTGATTTTTTATAGACACTACTACATATGTTCAATATGGTGACAGGGTTACTGCCACATAGAAAAAGCATTGTTTTTTTTTTTCTTCTTTTTCCGCTTCATTTTGGTCCATCTAGAATGAAATGGATCAACAAAAACACAAAGCAGCTCAACGTATCGCTTAATGTGCAGAAGCTCCTGAAACGACTCCTATCCAGTTTTGTGTCAAATGTTTTGTTAACCAGTAGTTTGAGAAAAGCTGAATAAATAAAGCTGAGTTGAGGTGACAGCCGAGGGAAAGGAATGAGGAGACTCTAGGCAGAAAAGAAGTCTTTCAACCCTTTTTCCAATGAAAATTGAATGCCACCAGTGTCTTGCTCTCATTTTTACCAGTGCAATGGGAGAGATGGAAACAAACCACCAAACAACTGCTGTAGTGAATATTGCATACGTTGTGGTTTGTAGAGATTTTGCAGTCTAAATAAGACAGTAGTTTACCCAGACTGAGAGTAATTCTTGTACACACAGCAGTTTAAACAACAAGTTGAATCTTGCAATAATAGTGACACCAGTCTTTCCTGTACTGACAACTTCAGTTGAATAAAATCAGTTTGGAACATCACATTGCACTGAAGCATCTGCACAATGTTATGTGATTATATAAAAAATGAAGTGTTCTGACTTTTTCAGAGTGAGTAAAAAAAATCCCTTCCCTCCGAGTCTTCTGTCATAAAAGAATAACGTATTTTCCTTTCATTTTTAATCACAAATGGGTCAAACAAAATATCTTATTCCAGGGGAACCAAGGAATTAGCTAGCGTGACTTCAACAAAATTAAAGAAAATTGCATTTCTTTTATACCCTACGTAAACCATGATGAAAAAAAAATTATGTGGTTGAGATGGAGGTTACTAGTAGAGAATTTCATTTTTAAATTACTAGTAATTACAGAAAACAATTGAACACTCCATGATTTAAATTCACTATTTAAGACTTAGGAGGCTGAGATCTCTTTTCCCTACAGCTCCACTTTATGGTCTAGATTTTTCTTCACTGTTCTTTGCTAAAACTTTAAAGTTTGGCTAGGATTGGATGAAGCATGTTCTGATCAAATCTGTCCCCATCTCAGCATGTTTAAACTGTAAGCATGGTGTTCTTCAATAAACTCAATTCCCAGTACATGTTGGTTTAGTGTCACCCACACCAACAGATTCCTCTGGCCACATTGTGTGTGTCCAATTTATAGAAGATTTAAACAAATTTTATGGTCCACAGTTTGCAAAATTGTCTCCATCCATTTTGTTGATCTGGGATTTCTTCAGCAAAACCTGTGTCCTTTATTATGTAGCATTATGTATACTGAAAGGAAGACAGAATTTTATGGTGCACTGTACTCAGTATTTATTAAACAGAATTAATAACAAACAGTGAAATATTTTTCGATCATTCAGTGTCTCAGAAAAGTTAAATAGTAAATAAGATCAACATAAGAGGGTATTTTAAACAGAAATATCAAGTTTCTAAACCGCATCCATGCGGCATGACGATGTTTTTCAGAGCAACCTTAGTTGATTGAACAAAGAAATTCCACTCAGTGTCAGAATTTCTAAATCATCTGATTCCACAGCAGAGTTTTGGCTTTGGCACATTTATATTATTTAGACATCAATGCCAAAAAGTCATATTGTGTTATTTGGTATACTTAGACAATTCTTTTAACACCACCTTCTACCACATTACCCTTCACAAAGAAGAAAGCAATGAGGAAAACAAACGTAATGAAGCAGCCGGACCTGAGATTAGCCCATCGAACGGCAGGATTGTCTTTCCAGTGGATACGATATATATTCTTATCGCCGGTTTTCCTTCAGTCACTTACAGTAATCTCAGCTCGCTCTCTCGCTGCAGAAGATAAAGATCCATTGCTCTTTCCCTGAAACAGCTCTTCTGCTGTCAGGCTACGATAAGAGCGAAGGTACATATTCTTGTCAATACTATTGATGCTAAGGCTGCCCATGTCATCTCAACTGGAATGGAGGATTTCACAGTTGTAAATTATACCCCCTAGACATCAAACAGCAGAGACCAACTTAGTCCAGCACATACAGATTAAAACTCAAGGACTGGGTAGAATGAAGGCAGTTTCAGCAAGTCTGCAAGAAGACTTATAATAATTAATCTTAGAATAGCAGTGACGCTAATGGTCAATTTCCATTATCCCCTACTAAGTGTGTAATCCTATTCAACTCACCACAACCTGGAATAAAGGCTTAAAGATGGTCTTTTTATGGGTCTTTTCTACCTAAATAAGATTACTACTGGATCTTTGTTAAAGGATTTAAGAATTCACAACATTTTTATATATATATATATATATTTTTTTTTTTTTTTTTGTCCAGTGCTGTTTCATAGCGCTACCTGGTAAACAATTATTTTTACAGTAAATGTTCAAAATCAGCTATTCCTGTGATGCAGATACAGAATACCAGAGACAGGAGCACCGGTAAACATCTGAATCATCCTTAATGGATGGAATTAAATAAAAGCCCAGATTCAGTGGTGGTAATGCAAATGCACGTCAAGACTTGTGTTTTCCAATTTCAAGCAAACTCATGCAAAATGCAATGTTTTTTGTTTTTTTGCTTTTTAACCAGATGTCACCTCCTAAATTTGTAATGACAGAAAAGCAGCTGTTTTTTATTTATTTTTTTTTAAATATTGCTCTCTCTAAACTGTGGCAGTGTAGAAAAAGCTAACATTTAGGAGCATTTTGTGCTCTTAGAAAGCGCTGTTATTTTGGTTTTGGAAACTACAATATTTAATAGACATGCATTCACAGTTCAGGCTTCTCATATCAGATACCAATTTCTGATCTTCTCTGATGACCATTTTTGTCTTCAGCATTCAAAAACACAATAACTTTACTTTGTAAATGCTCACACAATTGATTAGGAACTGTTTTTTTCTCAAGTAAAAGTTTAAAGATCTGTTTAAAGATGCATGTTTTGATTTTAAGAGCTTATAGACAGAAAATAGTGGGCGTTCTTAGTTTTGATTCTTTTATTTAATAAAAAAAAAAAAAAGAATAGATTTTCTCAGTATTTGACCTGCTAATCACCAAACAGAGCCAATTAATAAAAAGAAAATATTGGTATAGGATTCTAGATCGACCATGCATTTTATTAAGGCATCTAGGAAACAGATTTTTATTGTGGATAATCATATAAATACAATGTATGAATCAATGTGGATGGTTAGATTCTGAAAAAACTGCATAATGGATCTAAGTAGTGATATCAGGACATCTGATTAAAAGATATGATGATGATTGAAAGACTTGTGTACTTAATCAGTTTTTTTTTTTCTGCACTGTGATGGCATTCAGAAACTTTTAACATAACCAATAAGAAATATTGCTGAAGAAATCTGGCGATGGAAAACCAACATTTTTAAAGAACCAGTGAGAAACAGCCTTGGAAAGACAATGCAACCATTTTGCCCAAAAAAAAAACGACTCAAGATTTATTTTCAGATGTACCGAAATGTGTTTGTGTGTTTTGTTTCCTTTGCTTAACTGCTGTAGTCTTCCATTAAACATGATTTGACTGATGGAACAATGTGCTGCGCTGGCAACATTGAGCTCCATGTTAAAGCTGTTGAGTGGGAAACCTTGTTTTGATAAAACAAATGTGTGTTTGGGCTTTTTGATAACTGATTTTTATCAGAAGTGACTGGCTTATGTTCTCAGATAATAATCGAGACCCATTCACTCCAGAGAAACGCGAAGCGCGTGGAATAGGAAAACATCTCACTCTCTTTGTGATGTGTCGTTTCCGCTGTCATAATAACATTCTGCCTGCAGTTTTCTGTTTTCCCGTTCCTTCTCATTGTTTGCTTATCTCACTTGTCACTCTTCCTCATCTGATCCTTCTGTGTTTTCACTCTCATTTGCTCAGTTAATATCACTCGGCATGCTGCTTGTCACCACTCGCCTTCATCTTTCTCAGCCCATCTGGAGATAAGGTTATATCCCAAACATGCACCCGAAAATATTAAACCACCAAGAAGTTCATTCAAGAATGCATTCTGTGATGGAGTTGTACATTTTGCAATTTGATTGAGTAAAACTGAAGGATGATTACAGGTATTTTTTTTTTTATGTAGTCTTTTGTTCAAGAACTTTTTTATGAAAATATGACGGGTTGGAGAAAAGAAAGGCTCGAATCGTGGGCTTTTACAATGCTGCAGCATCCCTCCAGTCACACCGGGTTTGACAAAGATTTAGTTACCGCACAAAGGCTATAAATTGAACATAAATCTTTTATGCTAGAACATCTAAGGAAAATGGGTTGAATTTTAAATTATTTTGGTGACTAATTGTTTTTATAAAAAACAACAAGTCAACAGCTAAGTTTGGGTTATTATTTTTGATAAATGATTTATTAATTAGATTTTTTTGTTTTATGTCTTGGCAACCTTCCAGACTGTACGCTGCCCAGTGAGTGCTGGAAATGGTCACCAGCCCCACTGTGACCCTGCATGAATAAGTGGATATAGAAATAAATAAATCTAATGCTATACCCTTTTGACTTCCAACAGATCTTCAACTTTTCTTCACATTTTAACTCTAACACTCCCACTCTATGCCATACCCGCCTCATGTTTCTGCCAGCAGACATTGAATATTTCCCAAAATGCATCTCACGGTGTGACTGTGGCTCTGTGGGTAGAGTAGTCGTCTCGTGACTGTAAGGTCGAAGGTTTGATTCCAGCTTATTCCTGCCATGTGTCAATGTGTCCTTGGGCAAGATCAGTAGACAATTAACCCCAAATTGTATCTGCATATTGGTGTGTAAATGTGTGGGTGTATGTGACTCTAGTGTAAAGTGCTTTGAGTGGTCAAAAATGATTGGAAAAGCAGTATACAAGTTCAGTCCATTTACCATTTAAACCAATTTTGAAACATCACACGGCCCTGCGTGGCAGGAGCACATGATGGGCATAAACTGTGCTTTGTATGAAAATGAGGGTAAAATGGAAATTGTAATGACAGAGTCTAATATGAAGTTTATTTAATATCAGTGTAAATAGGTAGCTAAAGGCACAAGAGTACAACTTCTTAGAGTGATTTATAGTTCTCCGCTGACATCTTACAGTAATCTGGAGTTCCCTTCATAATTTGACTCAGTCTGCAGCAGCTTTTGCTTCTGTGGTCTTAGTGCACCATGGATAGCTTCTACTGAGAGAATAGTAGTCGTTAAGCACAAGGGGTGGGAACATGTACAGTACAAGAATCAAAGGGAGGTCTGAGGTATACTTTAGCTCATTCTGTTTAAAGTACATATGCATCAGCTAGCCATAATTTTATGAACATATGCTCAACACTGAAAAGATACTCTCTGAAGTTGTCAGGCACAAAAATGTTATTGATACGTCATTTTTGCTGTCTGTGTAACGAAGACTGAAATTCTAAATCATATAAGTTTGTCTATTAGTTCAAGGGTACAGCTTTACATACAGTTAGGCTCTAAATTACTGATACTCCAAGCCTAGAGTTTTGTTGTTGTGTTTGTTTCTGACTGAAGCAAACAGGAACTCTCTCAAAAGTTAAAACATGAGCAGTATTTTGAACAGAATGATTTATCGGTTTTTATTAAAGTTTTATTTAAAATATGTCATATCAGCTACAACCTTCTCAATAATCAGTTGAAAAATCTTAACTGGCATTAGAGGAGTCAAACTTTTATTTTTCCTGACCAGTTTTTGCACTTCTCCACTGTTATTTTGACAATTTATCTTTTGCATTGAACTAAAAATTGAAGGGATTCTTGCCATCAGTCAAATCTTTAGCTTAAATCACAGATTCTTCAGGTTGGGACTGTGGTTAGGCTTCTCTAAAAAATTTATATTTCTAGCCAAGGCAAAAAACATTGTAGCAAAATTAAAAGATCACTTTAAATCTGCTGAAGGAATCATTAAAAGTCATAACTACAGTTGCAATGAAGAAAGAAAAAAGTCTCAATAAAGGTTTAGGAGTACAGAAATTGTCACAGTAAAAATTAATGCAAGAGTGCAAGGAGGGTATTTATATTTTATGACATGCCATTTATTAGAAAAATGTAACTCAAGAATGGATGAAATACTTGAGACTTCAAACTGATGTTTGTTTTAAGTGTTTTAATGTGTTTTGAGAGATGTTGGTCACAATACCTATCATGAACAAACGTCTTGGTTAAGCACAAGCAGTTTTACATCTAAATTTAGCGGGATATGAATAAATGTCATCTTAGCTTTTGCATATCCTAGTTTTTACCGCTCTGGTAGCTGATGTGGCATTAGTGTTGAGTCCATTGCTCAATAACTGTAGACTTTGCAGGGTTTAGATGTAGGGTTATTAGGATATGACCTGAGTTTAGGAGTTAGAGTCCGTCATGTACTGGCAATGGTTAGCTTTAGTGTAAGACTCAGGCTATAAAAATGAAGGGAAGTTAATGCAAAGTCTCTGCAAAGATGGAAAGACATACTATGTCTGTCTCTGTGTGTGTCTGTATGCATGGGAGTGAGTGCTCATATATTTGTCTCTGAAATTCACAACAGTCATTTAATAATAAATTACTGAAAGTGAGACTTGTATATCCTGTGCAAATCCCCTTGTGGCAGATCTTGCATCCGGTACAATAAATGCAGTAAATCAGTCACACAAAAGACCTGAAAAGACGTGGTTGACTGCTTTTTAAAGAACACCCCGGTGATGAATAATATTATGGACACCAATGAATTTCGAAGTGTCAGTAACGGCTGTTCCCCCTTGGTGATGGAAACAGTCGCCACGTGCTTATGCTGCTCTTCCAGTGGGGCTACAGAGCTCTTCCTCATTATACAGCACTTCCACATCCATACTGAGCAGAACCAAATAGAGCTGCACCAATATGTTCCTGATGGGAGGGGCTATTCAAGCGATAACTGTATTAGAGTCCATGCCTAAACGGTACTCTGTCCTTGCATAGGTGAGAAAAAGGTTTTCATTCAAAACGCTAAGTATTCTTGTTTTCAATAAGCTTGTTCTATTTTTTTTTTTTTTTTAAATCTGCATATTCATTTGCTTTTACAGAAAACTCTCACCACAGTTTGTCAGTCATGAGGTTCTGTAATAAACCAGAACCATTTAATCAGTAGTTTTTGCCATAAACATCTTGGAAACAATGAACGATTTTGCTTTCAATTTCATAATGGCTGTTACTCTGCTACATTCTAGGTAATATTCAATAAGTATCTTCACCGAAAGACAAAGTAAAGCGGTAAGCATACAATAACAAGAGTTATTTGAAGACTGAATATAATTTAGAACATTGTCCTTCACATAAAGCTAATGGGTCCTGCTTTCTGTTAGAAAAGGAACCGGCTCTGCCCTAAAGACCTGCTCTGTTCTTAACATTAGCACTGTCCTGTTGAAAAACAAATTAGCTCATTATCCTTGAAAGGCTGGGCACATAGGAGCAGCGAGTGTGACGAGCCAAACCTTTGGTTGTGCCAAGCTGAAAATGTCAACATACTACCTTGAGAGTGCACATTAAACTCAGCCAATAATGGCTGTCACAAGACAGATCCCCATTATCAAGTCCATTAAGGCACCAAACTCCTCTCCAATGCAGGAAAAAAGTCGAACAAGCAGCAGGATTTGAAAGTTCAAAATGAGTACTGTAGATAAATGCCAAGGTGACACGATGTGCATCATGCTGCCAACAGCCAAGACTCCTGACTTCATTAAATATCAGCTGGATGACACATGTGCCAAAATCCACTCTTAATATGTTTTTGTCCATGCATAAGTGAGTAATTATACCTGCTACTAATTTGATATATGATACGGCCTGAAAGCTCTGTCAAATTAAATGTGACAGAATGAGCTGGTGCCGCGTCACCTGTCCGTCTACAGCTGGTGTTACCTGGATTTATACTGAAAACATTATCCTCTAAAAAACTAAATATAGCAGTGGACACAAAGAACTGTCCAAATGAATTGATACTATCATCCTTTAATGTAAAAGGATCTAGACACCTTGCAGACATCAAATTGACCATGAACTCCAGTGCTTCATTATAGCAGGTTGTGTAAAACAAAGTTGATCAGTAACAGAAGCAAGTCTACATTTGAATAGCTGAAAAGAGTGTTGCAATGGCCCAGTCAAAGTCTAGATCTCAATAGAACGTTGTGTAGCGGGGCCTAAAGAGAAGTGTGCAGAAGCAATGTCTGAATGTCAGCAATGAATTAAACAAATAGTGAAACAACTGGGCCGCAGTGTATTAACATCATGGGAAGGCAGCAGTATGGCAAAGACTGAATACTGGAGAAAGAAACCATATCCCATAAAATTAAAAACAACAAGAATCGCAACATTTTGACAGGTGGACAACAAACCCTTCATCCTCATTGTTTCACAATTATTTTAAATTTTGTTTTGTGAATGTATTATTTAAGTCTTTTCAAATTATTAATGACTCTGTTATTAAATCATTTGACAGTGTAATAAAGCTTAATGAAATCTTTATTCTTGGTCCTACTTGTTCCACTTTATTTCAGGTACATACATCCGACAGCATAACTATGCTCACTTTCTGAGAGGTTACATTTCCAGAATAATTTCTATCAAATTATAAATATTTCCTGGTTATAAATCTTAAGAGTAGCTGGTGAACTTGTTGCATCTCAAAAGAGCATGTGCAATTTAGAACAAAATCCTAAAAGCGTTGAAGCATACATGGAAGCCATATTTTTATTCCTTAGGACAAGTTCAAATATTTCATGTTGAAACCCTGCAGTCTATCATGCATATGCAGATGCTAGAAGTATGGAAATGATCCTTCCAAACTGTCTTGGAGGTCTAACCATTCGGTATACCTGCATCTAATATTTCAAACTTGCCTTTCTCCAGGAACATTAGAGTATTGCTGAAGAATATAAATTACAGCCAGTTAAAAAATTACATTCATGTTCTTACTTTGTTAAACTTTGAGTAACTTTGTATATATACATATATATATATAAACTGCTGCAAAGTTTAGCATCAGTTTTAACCTTTATAGTACCTCAAAACCAAGGACGAGAGAGGCTCGGTTGCCAGCTTACCCACTTTATTGGTATATTTAGACATTTTTCAAATCCCTCTAATGACTTCTTATCAAAACAGTGACTAGTAACAAGTCTGGTGACGTTTTCTGTTATTGGAGATTGTTTTGGAGACAATAACTGCCTCCCTGCCACGTCTTAAGCACCGCAGTCAGTCTTAGACCGTTGTCCGTCCTGCAGGATACAGCCATAGGCCTTGAACAGACCAGGCCTATTCAACTCTGCGTTCACCTTACAAATTAATCACACATTATAGCTGAGAAATGCTATCAATTAATGCTTGCCACGTTCGCTATTCTGACTCCTGACTCCCACTGGAGGTGTGTGTGTCTGAGTGAGATTTTATACCTGAATGCACTACTGAATGACAAAATGGTGTGCTGTTTTCAGCAATGGGAGAATTCATCTGCTAAGGCAATGAGACCGTTTAAGGTCAAATATCGTTGAACTAAACACATTTTCCCAAAAATGTCAAACTTTGCGCAGGTACAGAAAGATTCAACCCAGAAAAACCCATTTAGACAGTTTAAAAATTTGATAAGGGGGTTAGTTACACTCTAACAGTAGTGGTGGGACCTCCACATAGCAATGCCCTCTACTTGGCATTGCTATGTGGATGTAACTTTATCTCAGTTACAGGGGTCATGCTTTGGAATTTGATCCAAAATGGCCAAAAGATTACCTTTATTGTCAGTTCGCAGCTCTATGAGCCCTCTATGAAATATCATGAGTTGCAGTTAAAAGTAACACTTCTGCATTTAAAAAGATGATATTCTATAGTGACAAGGGTATTATCTAAATTTGGTTTTCTTGGGCTGGACTTTACCAGCATTTAGACTCTGATAAACAGAAATGTTGCCGAACTGATGAAAAAGTTAAAGGTTTAAAAAACAAACAGACAAAAAAAAAACTTAGCTTCACATAGCAGGTAAACCAAAGGAAATTTTGAGTGAGGTAAAGTAACGTCAGATCATTGACCATTTACAGCACTATAACCTTTTTTTTGAAGCATTTTCTAAAACACACAAACACCTACAATGGGCCCACATCGTTTGCAATCACATGTGGACAGTAAAGAAAGACTGTTTCTATGTCCTAAAGTTGTTCTACATAATTGAATTCCAAAGTTTTTATCTGAACAAGACAGACGTAAATGTGTATTATTTGTGACTATGCACAATGCGAGACTATTTAATGTAAAACAAACTGCTTAATATTGTGAAAAGAGACTAAAGTGATTACGGTGGCTGTCAAAAGACAAAGTTACAAAGTAATATTACTGAATGTCCTTCAGAGACATTTGTCACTTTGTTTAAAAAGTGACAAATTGTAAAAATACAATAAATCCAACCATAGATTTGTTGCCACACAATAATTTTCCTTAGTTTTACTATATTACATCCCTAATGTACCATGTGCATTTCCAGGTAGTGCTCCAAGGGACACAATCACACACTCTCCAGTGTAACAGTTCAGTGGGTGACACACAGACAAGGCCACCTGCTCAGAGATACTGAGGTAAATGTGGACAGACATAAAAATATGATTTAGTTTATGTAGTCCCTAAGTAAGCTGTCATAGCCTATAATGCTTGAAGGAAGCTTGGCAAACTGGGTTTATTACCATGTTGATGACATCAATTTAAAGTGTCAGGACCAGGTAAGCTAATACCCTTCACAGCTTTCACAAATCAGACCTGTTTTCATTCACCTCTTGTGCTGCTACTCTGAGTGCTTATATGATTTATTCAATACCCTCAGCTGGCCTTCAAATTTGCAAAATTCTGTGTTGATAGAAAGTTTCTATACAGGATTCTACCTCGCTAAAAAGAATAGCTTTAAACCGGAAGCCTCTTCTTCCTAAAATTGCAAGAAAGTTTGGATGAATGAAAATAAATAAATACACAGCAAAACATACCATTTTCCCCAGGGCTTGCGATGTACATGTGACATGAGGATGGGGGCACATCAGTTTCTTTATCAAATAACATTCTAATTATTATTTTAATTAAACACACCATATCTTTTGACTTTCTTTTAAGTTGTGCTCTTGCAGCCTATAAGACTTGAGTTGTCTACCTGAGCATTCCTGTTTCTCTGTCTCTTAGATCTTAATGTGAAAACGATTGTTCTCTAATGTTTTCTTTGTTATTTATTTTTTGCTTGTACACCAGCATGATGGACAGTGTTGAGACCCTCCTCCTGGCTCTAATTTGTTGTTTCTGCCCACGTATCTATGTCCTATCGGCAATGTATTTCTGAAGATATGACAAGGAGAAGGCAGAGGAGCTCAATTTCTTTCACAGATTATCCGTTTCATATCATGCTGTCGCAACATAGTGACAGCTTAACCAAATATGTAAAAACCATATTTATAAAAGCTACATACTGCAGCTTCAAGTCCCCTCTGTGATTCTGATGAGGCATGAATTGTCATTGTAATGACAACTGCAATGTTACTTATTGTGCAGTTCTACTTCAAGAAATGACAGATAAAAACAATCTAACACTGCACAGCAGGGCATAACTTTAGAAGCATTAATGTACAATGTGCATTCAAACATTTCACTCCCTAGAATGGCACAGACAATATAAATATGATATATACATAAGAGAAAACAAAGATACAATGTTTCATTTACTTTTTACTTTCTCTTATTTCCACATTCAATCACATCTTTCCTTTATATTCTAACAAACATCTGCTGCTTTTGTCAACTAAGATCGTTTTAATTCATTGCCACTTTGTCAGTGAAAAGATCAGAGCTTTCATGTGAAAACAGGCATCATACCCTGCTAAGTTCCCAAAGGCCATTTATTGGCTGCCAGTGACTACCTTCATTCTTGCACTGTTGTATTTGTCGGCTCCTGCTCCACAAAACAGGATCTGTCAAATAATCATCCCCACTGGGTAGCAGAGCCTCACATTTTGTTAAATCGAATCTGGGAGACACTTAAGAATAAGATGGGGAGTAAAACGCAGAACAGTAATTCCCAAACAAGGAGGACAGTTGGAAGTTGATGATTTGGACCAAAGCAGGCCACTTTGACAAAGTTTGCGGATGAAAACTAAGCTGATGGATGAGGAAAATGTCTGAGGCAGAAAAGGCCAACCAAAACAGATGGATTGTAGGTGAAAAATATAAAAAGATTGGCTCAAAGCTTAGATTTAAGCAGACAAATAAAAGTGGTACCAAAAGGAAATAAACAGTGAAGTGTGTTTGCAGTGTGAGAGGAGAAAGAACAAAAAAAAAAAAAAAACACTAGCCAAACAAAAAAAAACAGGAAAAGAGTTCATAATTATGAGAAAGGAGAGTGCCAAGTGAAATTTGAGGATTTTTTTGCAGCAAGACAATTGGATGTCATGGTGCACATAGGACCATACATCCTCATTTGGAGCCCTGCTGTTGCTCTGAACATACATCAGCTGAACAACACTAAAAAGTTGCTTGTGAAGCCACATAAACTAGCCCGCTGGCAGAGAAGGTGAGTAAGAGGGAAGAAGAAACCCAGCACATTCAAAAATAACAATGTTAGCCACAGTATACCGCTGCTAAAAACTGTTCACACCATGTTACATCCTTAAATTCATGTTCAACTTGAACTGGGGAAGACACATTCCCAAGCAGCATAATGACTTCTGCAGGAGTGAGTGGTACAAGTTATATACCCAATTTGTACGTAAAAAGTACAAATTGTTTCAGGCATGTTGGTATTTCCTGTGAAGGAAATCACCGGAAATATCAACTTGGTTTTGCAATGAAAATTAATTCCTTAGGGTGAATTATCCTCCTTAGAAAACACACATGCTCACAGAGGGCAGACATGCTCCTTCGTCTGACAGCAGGTTTGTGGTAACTCGAGTGAGAAGACAGACCCGCAACCTGACAAGGACAGACAGTGACATCTTTCTCGCTACCTTCTCTCCAGCCCTGAGGGTATTGATAAGACCAGACATTTTAATTTGCTGGGTCAAAACAAATGCGTCAAGGCTCTGCTGGCAGGCCACAGAAAACCTAATGGGCAGTTGAGTGCTGCAGCGGCAGGATGAACATGGAAACTCGTTCTGAATACATTACATCATGCCTATTCTTCAGCTTTCTCCTCGTTAAGGATCATTTACCAATTGGATCTTAGCCAAAACAGGATGATCACGATTTGATAGTTAGGAAGTTGTATTTCCCTGCTTTCTTAAATTTGTTGAGAATATATGAGATTTAGCCTTTAAAAAATTTTTTTGTTTTATTTTGCAGGTGAACATTTTGCGATAATGTGATGATGTGTGGAGTTCACTTCCAAACAATAATTCAACTCATTTTCTATCATTCAGGCTCTCAAATCACTTGGGCTACCTATAGTTGTGAGTAGATTAAATTTTGGCATCGAATGTTTAAAAGGTAAATTTTATAGATTAAATGTAATATGGAGCCATCTTCAAACATATTCTACTGAAAACGGAAGTACATTTGAGAATAATTTAAGAATCCTCCAGATGAAAATGAAGCAGATGTCAGTGAACTCACAATAACTGCTAGAAGCTTCTAATGCTGGGTGCATTGTGTAACGATAATCTTGGACCTGAGTTTTCAGAGGCATATAAAATCATTTACAAACACGGCCTTTAATCAGCTGAAGAACATCTCTAGGGTTATAAAGGACTAATGTCCCAGCAAATTCTTGACAAACTCATCTGTGTGTTCATCTTTGATTATTGCAATAGTGTCTCTACATGTCGGCAGACAGCTACAGCTGATCCAGAACGCTGCTGCTCAGGTTCTCACTAATACTGGCACATCACCCCAGTCCAAAATCCAGCGCCCTGTAGCTCAGAGAATAGACTTTTATTACACTTGTGACAGTTTATAAATCATTTAATGGTTTAGCACCAAAATACATGAAAGACCTTTTGTTACTGTATAAATGTTCCAGACCCAGGTCCTCTCCATGCCCAGAATCAGAACCAAACATGGAAAAGCAGGATTCAGTTTTTATGCTCCTATAATCTGGAATGCACTTCCAGAAAACTCGATGTGTAGTCCAAAAATGTTTCTGTAACAGAACTGTCAAATATTTATTTGATCTTGGTGAGAGCCATCTGTTATGTAAGCATTAATTAACTACATTTGCATGCTAGAATGCTAAATAAGATCAGACTTCAACATGGATCATTTTTGACACAGTTTTCATTTTCCTAAGAATGCAAACAGCTGTAATCTCATTTGGGAGTGACTGAACTGTAAACAGCTCTTCAGAAGTGCTCAAACTTCTGAGGATACACAAAAGCAAACGATTTCCAAATCCATCATGCTCTCAGCATGGCTCACTCCCCAGATGAAAACATATTTGCTCTGCTCAGTGCTTGGAGGTGGGAAGGGGTTTATTACCCTCATGTTGCTTAAACATAGAACAAAGCAAGATACAAGACAATGAAAGGAAACAGGAAATTAAAACAGAAAAGCAGATCTCTTTGAATTCTCTACTGGGATAAACGCAACAGCACAGACGGTTAAATGAAAAGAAAGAAAACAAATATAAAAACAAGAAGCTAAAATCAAATGAATGCTGTCATAAAATTTCTGTCCTATTAAAAGGAGGATAAGAAATTGTCTTTGTAATTGTATGATCTGACTATAATGAAGTACTTTCTGCAGACACATGAACTTGAACTTTTGACATTTTGCCACAGTACATCAACAGACATTTATATATTTTATTGAAAGCCTTTATGATTGAGTAGCTAAGTAGCTGTGGAAAGATATAATGTTTTAATGTTTACACATTTCTAATAGTGGGCCTGTGAACAATAAAATTCTAATCAAAAACCAAATTTTGACAACATAAGAAACATTTTCATTTCACAAACACTTTTTGATGCAAAATTATTATATAATTTGACATAAAACATTAAAAACTGAGTTGAAATAGCACTTCTTTAGAAACGTGGGCTACGGATGCTGCCGTTAAGGGACGTCTGTGCTTGCAGCAACATGTTTAACACTGAAACAGTGTACATCTGGGGAATCAATGTTTTCCAATTCTTTCCTTCAAATTAGCTCAAGCTCAGCAAGATTCATGGAGAACATCCAATCAGGAGATTCTTTCACCCATTCAGCGGCTGTCTGCAGCATCTCAGTCACCACGGCCCAACTTCCTGCTTCTGTTTAATGCTGGAGCTTATTGGCCTGTCATGAGGTGAATAGTCATGTCTTGGCAGCTTTGAAGTTGTACTGTCATCTTTCCACGATTGAACAATGCTCCTTGATACATTCAAAGCTTATGATTGTGTTTTATAACCTAACTCTGCTTTAACCCTCCCCACAGCCTTAGCCCTGACCTGTCTATGTTCTTTGATGTCCATGATGCTGTTTGCTTACTAATGTTCACCAACAAACCAGAGAAACCTTCAAAGAACAACTGTCTATATACTGAATTTTAATTTGCACTCAGGTGGACTCTGTTTACCAACTTCTGAAGGCAGATGGTTGTAGTTAATTTTGTAGTTAACTTAGCACAAAGCTAGGCTCTTTGTGCTAAGCTACAAAGAGCTTAGCACCACTTTGTAGATCGGTAAAATCTCAATAAAATACACAGCTTTTGGTTGTTACAAGGCAAAATCAGAAAAACTCAAGTGTTTTGAATACTTTAAAGACACTTTAAATTAGGCAAAAAGATTTTTTTTTTCCAGAAATATTGTTTCAGTTTTCACTTACCCTGCTCCAAGTTGACATGGCATTGGCATTTTAATGTCTCTAAATATTACAAACCCTCATACGAATCAAAATACAAAGGGTCAAAAAAAGCTATTTTATAAATGAAATATGCAAAAATAGAACTTGAGATCTAGCAGTTTCATATCTGTGAAGTTGCATACGACCAATCTGGGAAAGTGCAGAAGGATCCCCTAGTTAATTTCAAGGTGATGCAAATGTTGTCGCTAAAGTAGGACAGCCAGATAAGCTGATGTTGATTCAGAGATATTAAGGAGTCAATTTGGAGTCTCCTCTTTGATGCCTTCCTGGTTGCTGGGATTCTTCAGTAATGAGCAGGTTCAATATATTCTGCTCTCTCATCAGCAAGCTTGAAAGCAGGAAAGAAAAAATATAACCTTTGCTCAGCCTGACATGATGTCAAGGTACAGAACAAGGTGAGTTCTTAGCTTCTCGTTTTTAGAAATAGAAAGAAAAAAAAAAGTGGGAAAAGTATTAAAAGTCTGAACTGGTAACAACAACTGCATTTTATAATGCCTTATTAGTGTACAACAATGAATCGGATGTGTCCTCTAGTTGTACTGCTTCCAGACAGATAGCACCAACAATGCGCTTCACTGTCTTGTACATTTTAAATATTCAGCATATTGATCCTTGTTGAGCTACAGCCTTTGGCTTCTGCCTACCTGAATGTAATAATGATTTGCTAGATGGTCTAAAATAATGTCAATCTGGCTAAAATGTCATCACTAACTCAAGGCTCACTTCAATTCTCAGGATTTTTCCTTATAAAAACCGTTTTGGTCACCTCTGTTTCCATTGACACTTTCATCTTGACAAAAAAGAAAACATTTAATTTGCTGGCATTGTATTCACTGTAACATCCATTCATCCCATTGATGAGAGGTTGACAGGCCAAACAAAATCCCTCTCACCCTGATGAACTGACAGCTGGGAGGGCCGTACTGCTGCAATAGAGCCAGTTAGTGTGGCTGAACTGATGGCTTGAGCTGTTGAAAAAACACCTTTACTCTTAAGAAATCAGTCAGGTCATAAAGTGAGTGTTAACTCCAAATCAATCACCTGACGCCCTATTTGCCTGATTGTATGAATGTGGGAAAGATTTTGAGAGTGTTGACATCATGCCTCTGATTATTCCGCCATCAAATCTCTTCTGAAATTCTTGTACAAAATGTTCAGCACAGAAAATATATGGTGATTTTTTCAAAAACCGTTTAAATTCTGTCGTCAAGGACAATCAAGTCTTAGTCTTACGTTTGCCTTTCCTGCTAAATATTAAACAAGTGACAGTGTGTGCTCCCTTCCAACAACACAACACTACTAAAACCAGAAACTCCATCTCAGGATGATGTTGAAAGCTTGACCGTCATGCCATTACTTAGCGTGTTCAACTTATGGCCCACGGGCCAAAATTGGCCCGCCAGAGCTTTTTAGGTGGCCCTCTACTAGGACTCTGCTATGTCACAGCAATCTTAAGAGTGTAGAGCATCTCACCTGTAATGAGACACCCAACCATATGTTCAAATACATTTTGAATGATAAATAAGTAACAATAGACATCAAAATACAAATTGTGTTGATGTAGAATGAGTTTTTACCCAAAGACAACAAGTGGGGAATAGAGATGAGGCTGTTTCAAACTTCTTTGACCTGTAAACACTTTGAGGTTAGGCTAACAAATGATGACAATACACTACAGTGAACACAAATGAACTCGTATACCACATGCTCAATTGCTTGCTCTGTCTTGGAAGCTGAGGTTTTAAACTTCCCAAATATGTCAGATTAAACACTAAAACTTTACTAAAATAGGACACAAAACAAATCGACTTTAAAAAAAATCTGAATGATTACATTTGTCCTGAAATACGAAATAAAACAGTTACAGTCCAAAAAGCATCTAAACAACCTTTTTTTTTTGTACACTGGATGCCATGCAAGTTGAGGTTTAAAATAATATGTACAGTAAATATTTTCACCTGAGGAACAGATGAAGGAAATGCGTTTCAATAGAAGTAGTAAAGGCTTTACAGAAATCCACCTACTTGATGGTGCATTTAATGCAAAGTAAGACAAAATGCATTATACCGTTTTTATGGTCATTCAAAAGTGGCCTATTTGTCTACTTTCTGTAAAAATCAGAAAACTCAAATGTTGCAAATGTTTTATCCTGTCAGATGCAATCCAAGACAAATAAAAGCTACAAATTAAGCTTACTTCAAGAGGAAACGAAATAGAAGATGGTAATTGTTCAACTTGTCAATTTAAAAATTTAATGTGGTTTGATGACAGAAGAAAAGGTCCAAACTCATGATTTTCTTTGTCGTTGGATTGGAGGTGAAAGTTGGAGGATTTCCGATAGAAGGTCAGCTGGTCAGATGATTACATGAAATGAATGCTATCAAGATACTAGCACAGCCTGAAGCAATAAATCCCCAGGTTACGAATGAATTTACAACTTCTCAAGGAAAGAAAGAAGAAGAAGTATGATAAAGGAAGAATTTATCTCTAGCCTCTTTGGGGAATTACACTGCTGCACTACAACAGTTCAACAAAAGAATAATTAAAAAAAGAATGTCTGGAGGGTGAACTGGTTAATGGTTTTCAAAACCACTACACGGATTTAAATTGTGGTGTTTGGAGTGCAATTCAAACTCAGAAGACCAATTTGAGTGTGGGAGTGAGAGAAAATTTTGCCAATTTATTTCAGTTCACCATTCTTGCCCTGAATTTTTAAACCTTCTGCCTCCACCTCCAATAATCCTCACCTTGGAGCCAGTTCACATGTGTGGACAGCTTTTATTGAATTCTCCCTATTTTTCCAGTGTAATCACAAAGAAGTCCTCATCTCTGGCTGTATTATGTGTTCATGTCACTTCCAATCCATATCTGAATACACCAGGACTCTGTCAGCCTGTTTAAGTATTTGAGGAAACCAAAAACACAGAGAAATGTTTGGTGTCGCATTGTATATTGCCGTCAGAAGTTGTGTACCTGCAAATTCTCAGTTTCCCTCTTGTTATGTGAAGTCAGGTGATCAGAAACAAAGTGTCACAAAAGTCATGTCTTTATACTCTAGTCTAGGTGAAGGATCACTCTGGGAAGACAAAATAATATCCGCGTGGATCTGTGCAGCCTTAAATAAGTGCTGCCTGAGGAAACGTAAAAGGCGAGTATTTTTAGAGGAGTTTAAAAGCAACATGGTTCAGTAAATCACTTTAACCTTGACTTACTGGAAGTTTTGCTATTTCATAAGACATTTATCAGGCTGGTAAATATGACCAAGTTATTACACTCTCATGGACGGTCATAATATTTCAAAAACTTTCAGCAACTGTTGTAAACAAACATGATAAGTTGAGCAAAATAAATGCTTGTTTTAACCATGTTTTGCAGAACGTTTTTTTTTTTTCTTTGGTCCTAAATTTCCACAAACTATTTACACAGGTTGTCATGTGTATATTTCCACAGTGGGGCCCAAAACTCTGCACCTCGACAGTGAACAGGTCATCTCCCTGTATAAGTCAACCAGCTCAACAGCAGAGTCAAGAGAGCAATTAAGCACGGAAATAGGTCAAATGAAAACCTTACTCTCAGACTGTTTTGCAGTGGTTATGTTTTAAATGACATGTAGTGTGACACTGTTGTCTTTGGAAATGGGAGTTGGAAAAGTTTTTAAATTAGATGTGTCAATACCAAGTATATTGTTAAAAAATATATATATTTAGCTTCCTATAAAAGATTGCATTCCAATTCTATGCTATGTATAAGTAAGAGTCCCACATGCAGAGTAGGTTGTTGGAACTTAGATACGTTTACCACTAAAGTCTGATGTCATCATAACAGAGTTGTCTTTTATATTTCTGCTTTAAAGGCACAACGTTCACCGCAGTTCTTCTTTCAAACAGTAAAAGTAGCAACAGAAAAAGTGTTGCTATGAATAACAACTGGCAACAGCAAATGCATTTCTCATAAACCACTCTATACACAAGTGGGCTCTCATAAACATTACTCATGTCTTAAAATTGATGCATTTTTTAAATTTATTTATTTATTCTTTTTTTACAGGAAATGCTCAATAACCTTGCGAAAATGGGTATGAATCTGTCCGTGACACTATTCGAAAGGCTACCTGCGTGAAGCGTAAATTTACCTGTGGCTGCATGCTTCTCCTTTCCTCATTACACTCTGGATTTCCCCACTGCTCTAGGGTTTCTTTTCAACCACATGAGAATGTGGGACACACAGGATCTTTTTCATCTCAACTTTGCAAAAACTGTGACAAGAAGCCAAGAAGTGAAAGCCAATCTTCAGTCAATTTATCTCCCCCTTTTTTAAAATCTTAATCTCCCCTATTTAGTTTTCTTGTCACTCCTATGCACCTCTAGCAAAGAGTTATCCGAGCCAGAAAAAATATAGTGCTAGTACATCCAATTCCAATTACAAAGACAATAATTAAAGAATACTCAGGTCTCTTGTGATTACGTTCAGCTTCTTCAAATGATTTGGTTTCTCTCAAGCTATTGAAAATATTCAATGTATTCAAATTTCATGACAATTTATTTAATTGAAGTACTATTTTTTTCTTTGCCTGTACAAGTTAGATAAAGGATTAAACACGCAGATACATTTCCTCTGCAACGATTTGCATCTTAGACCACTTTTTGTTTTCGACCTGCCTTAAATTGTTATAGCATAGATTCAACAAAGTGTCAGAAACATTCCTCGGGGATTTGGTTCTTATTGACACAATTACATCAGTTCCTCCTTGGTCATCAGTTACAAATTCATGAAGCAAATTTCCAAATCCTTCTCAGAGGTGCTCTAATGGATCTGGAGGTCCGGTGACTGTGGAGATCATTGGAGAATAGTGAACTAATTGTCATATTCAAGTAACATTAAGCTTCAGCTTCGTGAGATGGTGTGACATTCTGTTGTGTATAACAACAGTTATATTCAACTTTAACTGGATATAATTGTTGGTTCTATCAGAGTTACACCTTCACCTTCATGTCTTCACCTTCATAAAGGTAAAGACATGATCAGCAATCAAACTCAGACAAAATATGGTGATTAAACAGTGTTCAGATGATTGTAATGGGGACACATGCCAAAAATGTCACACTTTGATACTGCCATAGTTTTAGTGAACTGTTGAGGGTGGTACTTATCCTTCAGTTGTCTAAAACCAGCCTTATTTTTGTCCTTTGATCTAAAGTCACTTTCACTGACACTACAGCCATTCTCTCTTTTTTGGACCATTCATTGCCTTTAAAGTTGACAGATGATTCTGCAAATCCCAGTCAGTTTTTAGAATATTCAGGTCAGTTCAAAGTTACTTAAATCACCAATCTGATGCTTTGCTTTGACAATCAGTGTTGTTTCTCATCAGTTTTTGAACAGTCTTAAAGTGCAACTAACCTGCCTCTGAAAGCTAAACCACGGCCATGGGAAATTTCGAAAAATTCCAGCGAAATGGGCGGAGCCAAGAGTCACCGCCGAGATGAGCGGATGGGGTGGAAGGGACTGTGATTGGGACGAAAGAAGCACTTTTGTCAACTTATCCAGTCTGCTGATTTGGGGGTGAGTTTCAAGTAGCGCATCAGGCTGAATGAGTGAAACTAATAAAAAGTTTGGATTAACGTTCGACAGCAGAATTAAATCATCTGCATTAGAAAGTCCAAAGTTCTATTGAACAAAATACATGATAGACTGAGACCAAATACAAAAAATAAGCATCTAAATAAAGGTTAAATTATAATGAACTATTTATAAGCTAAATATCTGACAGTTACTTTCGGCACTGTTCTACAAACCAAGTCTTATCAACATGTAAACATTTGCTGTAAATAATGTACTTTTTGGAACTGTGAAAACATTTGAACTAAAAATGACATTTTGTTATCAAAACTCTTGTTGAAATGTCAGGCTTTTGTGACAAGAAAATGAGACCATGGCTGATAACTTTCTACAATGAGTTCTTCTGATCCTGTGTAACCTTTCTGCAAACTGTTGCATTTTGCAAAGGACACAAATGTGGAGAAGTCAAGAAAATCCAACTGTGACAGCTGAACTTTATTTCGGGTTGATCAGATTAAATTTAATAATTGGTAGGCATGACCATGAGAAGATTGATGGAAATTAACCAAAAGGTTAATCAGAAAAGCATTAGTCAAAGACTGTGCACAAGTTTGCAACCAGTTTATTGCGACATTGTGTTTACATCTACCAACAAGAACAGATTTGTTTCTGTAAGGTGAAATGTTCAGGATAAATGTCACATTACCTGGGCAAAGTTTTGTAATGATTTGCCATTATTTCACATTAGAAAATAAGGGCCTCTTAACAAAGGTGTAAAGACTAAGGGGCTAATAAATCCCATTATATTTATTTATTTTTTTGGTTTTACTCCTGAACTTATTTCACCCACTGGCAAAAAAAGCATCTTAACTTGTTCCAATATTTTCCATCTGTGAGGAGGTGAAAACTTCGCTGAGGAAATGGATACCAAAATGGATTGTTTGCATGAACTCTGCATTCTTAAGAAGAAAATAAGTTTAACTGGCTTTGTGCATTCTGTGGGTGATCACTTCTTTATACATGCCAAAGGAGTCCTGCAACATCAACAAAAATCGTATTAATAATAAATAGCACCAGAGAAACTTTATGCATCGACTGAAGCCACTGAAAATGACTGCACGAGCAAAAGTTATTGCAAATTCAACCTACTGCTGTATCTGTCTTCTTATCTATCACAGAAAGACAGTCAGGCAGAAGGGGGAAAATAGCATGAAACCCATTATTGTGTGGAAGGCAATCAATGTCACTTAACACTTTGTAGTAAACCCAGCCCAATTTAGCAGCAGTTAATGATAATTGAGCAATCTGCAATCTTAATTAGTAAAATATTAAAGGCCTTTCGTAGGCACTTCAGCTTTGATGGATGGCACAGACCTGTCCCACTCGGTTTGATGTTACAGCATTGACTTGCCCCCACCAACTCTGTTTAAGTAAATATGAAGAGAAAGGGAATATGACATGGCTTGTGGTTGTTGTTTGAAGGATGATGCAGTGCAACCGTAAAGTACTCACAGTGCTTCACTTTTTCCATATTTTATGTTACGGCCTTATTCTAAATTGCATTAAGTTAATCTCTTTCCTCAAAATCCTACACAAAATATCCCATTAAAACAGTGGGGCCAAAAGTTTGAGTCTTCTGAAAATGTATTAGAAATAGATAACCCCCGAAAAAACACATCTATGTAAATATTCACAATCTTTGTCATGAAGCTCAAAATGGAGATTTTTCTACGGCTTCAATTGAGTCCACCTGTGACTGCATGTGCCTTTATAAGATTTGTTTTTTGTGTGTTGTTTCTGGGACTGACGGTCCAACGGGACACCCTGGAAAATTTGTCCAAGTTGTCATGCAAAACAAATACCCAAATAAAGTAAAAAGTAAGAAAAAAATGAAGTTGGTTTAGAATAAATCAAATGACAATGATATGACAGTGACTGATGTGAATCTTCTCTTCACATGGACACAAATTTGCATGAATTTTTAAAGTACTGTTTCTTCAAAATTTTGAAAATAATTTCAAACAGAAAAGTTGACAAATACAGGCAGCAGACAAAACTGTCCAAAACACACTCAGGACATTGTGCTCATCATTCCTATTCCCCTGAATACATGGGCTTCCTGTGTGATTGAGTCAGAATAACTGTGACCAAAATGTTGTTCGTCTTAATTAGCAAAGTATAACAGCAGCATTTAAAAAAAAGTATCTGCCTTGTTTGTGGAAACTTATGTGGTGGGCTGCCCAATACAAGCAGTGAGGAGTACAACCATTGCACCCTGCCAACGCAACTTAGTGTTCACTGCACAGTGTGCTAAGCAAAGTAATGTTAAACGATTTTCTTCATTAAAGTAGAGAAGTCTTTATGTGGAAGTGGATGAAACAAAATATTATGCAAGCAATCATTAGATCACAGTAGCTTAATTTTTCACAGACCCTGATGTCTCACTGTCTGATCTGCTTTCCAAAGCTATCTTGGGTTTATCTGGTGGTTGCACTAACAAAATGACATCTGTTCCTGTTATTTGACAATCTTTAGCAAATAGTAAACATAGTTAATTTCTAAATTTGGAAAAGTTCTTTTTCAAGCGTAGAGTTCTCTGCTTTTCAAACAAGCACCTAAATTGCACAACATTGTACACATCTCTTAAGAACTACTATTAAGTAAGGACTTATGACAGTGTTGAATAAAAGTTTTTATAAGTCCTTCAATTTTTATGTTGAATTTTATTCGGACAACTCTAAATAAAATATATATATACATATATATATATATATTGGCTGTCTTTCTACATGAAAGGCTTGTTACAAGTTGGACAGTATTCGGTATTACCCCACTCTAAGCACAATTATCTAAATTCTGTAGCCTACTTATTGGTCCTCATGATATAAATCTAATCTATGAGATCACCTTTAGTTTTAGGCACAACATTGCCCTAGTTTTCCTCTAATCTCAACTGTTTACATTTCTTTGGAAACAGTGTAGAAATTATTAGATTTTTTTTTTTCAAAATCACATGTTCCGGTTAATTGTTCACATGAACAATTAATCAACTACTTTAAGATATTGTTACACACATATTGTTAAACTGATGCATTCTTTCAGTAACAAAACCCTTAAATTCCTCAAGGTGTATGTCACAATGCATGAAGTTTAATTTGGGATCACATTTAGGGCTTCCAGCCATTTTATTAAGCCTGTGGAAAGCCAATCACAAGTTGTTGACAAAAGGTCTATTGATTACAACATCACACAGAATACCAAATGCCCACAAGATGAAAAGGAGCAACGATGCATACATTTGTAACTGAGTCCCTTAAGGGTTTTATTGCCCGTCTGATGTTTTTGCACTCAGTGATTAAACTGAGTTGAAGCCATCCTTATTATCATGAAATTGTGTCAAATGGAAATTGGGGGGATTATGCCGCAATTATTTTTATGCCAACATCGGCCTCAAAAGCCACGACTATACGATGCAAGAAACGGTTTTCCAAATAATGGATTTTCCCACCAGCCTTTGCAGCCAGCACCCAGTCGTGCTTCTCTTTTAATACGAGTTAAAATGCCTTTGAGGCCATAGAAAACACAATTTAACTAATCTAAATGAATCTGGATTTAAAAGTCTGAACAAACCGAGCTGAATGCAATTAGGGTAATGCCATGCAGAAAATCTCCAATAGCTTGGCGACAGTTTGAAGGCAGTTCATTCTGAGGAATTTGATCCAAACTGAACAGCTGAAACACTATGCAGACAAGTGATAACGACTGTTTAGACTGGTCTCCTCTGTCAGTGAAGGCTTTCTTTTGTTTGGACAGAATGTTAGACTGTGAAAGGCTTGAAGAGTTTGTGCAGTCCTACTGAGAAGATATCTATACCAGACTGGCATTTGAATGGAAGGTCCTTTTGCTTTCTATTTCAGATAAACCAAAGACATATCCTTTGAAACAAACATTTCTGTATAGATTTAAGCACAGAAAGTTCTCCTAATGTTTCAACTTTAAGGAAGACTTCCGAACAGCTTAACCTAAAATGTGTTAGTATGCAAAATATTATCCACAATAGGCAAGTTAGCAGATGTTTGTTTTACATTTTTCTCAACTCCAAGTGTCAAAACTCAGCATAAATAAGTATTAAGCATAATATTAGAACAAATAATTTTGTTCTGGTATTTTAGACAAATAATTTATAGCAAAGCTGGTGAACTAAAAGCACTTTTAACTTGTTTCTGAAATGTGCCATACAAATAAACTTGACTTAATAAGGATTGCAATATTTTGGGAAGCATTTAAAGTTTTTTATTTTTCTTTTTTTTTCTGGCATCTACATTTACCAGTACAGACTTTAACTGTAATTTGTATCATCCAGTTACACAAATCCTTTCAGATAAACACCAAAATGGTGCTCATAGCAATAATCCCAATTACTGAAAAAAATTAACTATGCAAAGGAAAAACTGGTAAAATTACAAATAAAGAATCAAAGTCAAAAATTAAGAAGCTATTCATCCAAATAGAACCGATAATCAGGATAACAGGAATATTGTGTTGGCAAAGATGAAAAGATCCTTCACCCTTCGCCTTTTTGCCAAGTCAATCACCATTACTGGATTCTGACACATGAAAGTCACAAAGTTGTCCCGAGAGTAAACAACATACTTTGTGAAACAAACTATCATAATGAGCCACAAGTTAAAATTGGAAAAAGTCTCCGGTGTTAGTGCAAGCAGACATTTGTCTCCTGTCAGTACCATCACTCTAGCTCAGCGCTGATGATGGGGACACATCCTACTGTGTTAATGGACCTTAAAGCTTTTTCTTTTTTAATAGGAAGGTGCTTTTTGGCAAATGGCACATGGAGAAAGTGGCAGACTGCATCAACACCCATCACCTGGGACCACTCAGGTCCTAAGACAAGAAAGCTTGCAGACAAATCCCCATATACACAAAGATAACGCAAGAGCTGATGCCATCAACACCTCCTGAAGTGAAACTCTTCTGTTGGGCTGGATGGCATCGAGTCACTAGCGCCTCCTTGGAATGCCTCATTTACCCCAGCAAGAGCAGAATCACTGGCAAAATGGGCAACAAGAATGCTTAAATGCACACTATTGCTAAACTTAGCAGGAGTTTGGTCAACTTGAACAGTTATTTTATATACATAAATAAATAAAATATATACTACAAATTTGTAGAAAGAATATAACAGTGCAGCTACAAACAACTTGACTTTACACTTAGAACAGTGCTGAGATAAAACAATGCTTTTTATTTAATAACGACCTACCCTGGACCCAACAACGCACTTCGTTATAGTCAATACTTTTGACTGTATAGCCACATTTTTCTCCCCACTGCTATCCTAAGAGATAAGAAAACATTTGGCATCTTTCTTCTGACCTGTTAAAACCATTGGGTTTTATTTTCCAGGATAGGTTTAAATAGAAAAAAATAAATGATTTAATTATGCAGCAAATCCTGACACTGATTTGTGTCACACCGAGGCTCTCTGTAGTGAGACCAACCCCAAACCCAAGACAGGAAAGAGACTCTTACTCGGTCTTTGACTCCTGTGATCAAGGCACATCAACAGCTCAGCAAAGGCAGCAGCTATTTCATAATTTTTATGTTAGACAGTAATCTCTCCTGGTAATTTGGTGTCCGCGAAACATAAAAGAGGAGAGGTATAATGTATGCTAGGGCAGAAGAGAAGAGGAGCTCAAATGTAATATTTAATTGTTTAAAGTGCATTAAATCATCAACGCAGATTTGATGGTTGTAAGTTTCTTTCAATGTGCAACATTCTAATTACTCCTGTCTTTATTCGATGAAGTCAGTGAAGAAGAAAATGAGAAATGAAGCAGAGCAAGAGGTCAATTACAGCGCTGCAAAGCTAAATGTCATCAAAGGAGCGCTTTTATTTATCCTCTAATGTCCGTCGGTGTATCAGTCGGTCAGTAAAAACTGGAGGACATATGTTTGAGAAACCAAAACACAAACAATCGCGGATAAAACGTGTTATAAGCAGCTGACCGTGTGAGATCGAATATGTCAATCAAAAGGTGTTGCAGCAAAGCAAATACATGACTGTAGAGGTTTTTCTCTCCTGGTGAAAATGAAGGAAACAGTGGAACGTAAATTGCTCCGAGCTAAAATGTACCACCAAAACACCTTTTAGATTAGACTATTTACTAAGCCTTTTCTGCCACAGACAATTGTGGTGGATTTTTTTTTCAAATGGGAGAATACTGAGATGGATCAGATCACACTAATACAGGTATTTCTTCAAAACCAGATTTTCTACACTGTTTGAACTTGCAATCCACAGGCAAACTGAACATTTGGTAACAAAAACATTTGTTCAGTGTCTACTTTGTTTGCAGTATGGAAATTTTATCCAATATGGACATTATTGAGTATCCATATACTGGTGATTTCATCATGTGGCATATATTACAGTACTTATGGTGAAGATCCCACAGACTGCAGATGCAAAGACTGTTTAAAAAAATATCCAAAGGGATTTTGGTCTCTAATAAGAATCTAATCTATTGACTTAAATTACAAATGTCATGTCATCTACTATAAGTCAAATGATTATACTGCTGGCAGCATTTGCATTATTCACCTTGGATTGATCTTCGCCCCCCGCTTTTAACATCAAGAAATTTTCAGGCTGCAACTGTCAGTTTATTAAAAGCATTTGGCTGCCTAAATGTGCCATGTCTCACACCGTGTAGGTAAATTCACATCTCTAATAACTTTCCACATGAAACTCTGTCAATTTTATTTAAATCAGTGTTTTCTTTCCAAAGGTGGAATTGCTGGGGAGGTGTTGAAATTTGGCTTTTATGTTTGCCATCAGCACTAGAAGTTGAACAAAAACATGACAAATTACATGGAAAGAATAGGATATGTTACATTTTGGAAAATGTGCTCGGTATCTAAATGGAAGAGTGATTTACAAACACGAATGCTTTTATGGTAAAAAGCTTAGAGTTGCAGGGTGTAGCAGAAAATGACTACAATATAACTCTGGGCACGAGTATTCAAAAATAGACTTCTTAGCATTGAAAGGAGCTCATGAAGTCACTTTCTATTGTCTTGAGAAAACGAATGTAACAAAGGCAAGATGTATTGCCAAAAATTGTTTATTTGCTTTTAAGACCAAGTGTTGTGGGGGGAAAGCTTAGGTTTACTCATAACTTAATAGTGATTCTTGGTGAGAAATAAAGGATATTTTACTTTAATTAAAACATTTCTTTTTCTCAGCTCCCAATGATTAGCCTTGATGAGCAAGACAAAATAAAAGATTTTAATTGTTTACTCCTTCAAAATAACAATTTTATTAGTTTTGAGATTTAGCATGAATGTTTATTTAATACAGTTCTAATTTAAGCTGTTCTTAGTGCCAGTGAGGAATTTATCAAAGAAATGTATTGTCATGAAAATTAAATGTGATCTGCAATGGACTGCCTCTCAATGTCAAGCTATAAATTAAAATTAAATAAATTAGACCAAACAAATTAATGAAGACTGTCACCTACAGAGGAACCATCCAGACAGAGAATCCTGATTACAGGAACAGAAATCACTCAAGTTTGCAAAGGTCTTTCAAAATAATACTGAGCAAAACTACTCCAAAATTTATCTGTTGGATTTAATCTAATTTGATTAATGAGCTGCTGAAACTAAAACAAAACAAACAAAAATATTAAAGTAATAACTATAAATATTGATCTAAAAAAGTCTAAGCAAACAGTTGCCTCTAAATATAGGTTTGTTTTTGGGGTTTTTTGCTTTGTTTTGGGGTTTTTTTTAAGTTGAGCTGCTGTATTTTTCTTTAGGGTGCAATTCAGTGTGTGCTAGGTCTAACTGAATGCACAAGTGTATGTATAAAAGAAATCGAGTGGAACACAAAAACATGGCTGCTTGAAGTCCCTGAACTCAGTCACAGAAATAGAATACTGATAAAGAAATCCACAGTCTTCTCACTCCACTAACTCCCATCGCGCTATCTGCCCACCAAGCCTTCCTCCAACTCCTCCACATCTCATCTGGCTCTAACTTTCAGCTTTGATCCATACCCTCTCCATTTCATGCTCCTTGTATCGTTTTGTGTTTGATTCATGCATATTAAAAATTCTCCACACTCACATTCGGTCAGTGTTTCTTAGGAAACACCGCTTTGTCAAACCCCTCTTAGATTGGGCGAGCTCCCCATATTACCACGTCTCAGTGACCGTCTCTGTCGCTCACCTCATTTCCTTTTTACGTACCATCTAAATGCTTGTTAGCTTAAGCAAGACTTAGGAGTCCCTCTAGCTTTGCAATCTCAATTAAGAGACCACAGCTCATTGAAAGAGCCTTTAATCCTCAGTGAAGAGAAACATGAACACATTTCCCCCTGAATATGTTGCTCCTAATTTGGGTTTAAACTCCATCCTCACTGGAGTGGGATGCGGCAGTTTACTCAAGAGAAAAACAACTTTTTTGGGGGGAGAATGTAGTGCAAGTATTCCTAATATGCTTCATTAAGACAGATTTCCAGCAAACTAACTTTTTGCACACACATGCTTTTGCTAAATCGGGCAGCATTCTGTTTAAATTAAAGCTGAATAGGAGGCCATTGGTTCTCTCCAAATAGGTAAACAGAAGGCATAAAAAGAATAAAAATAAGCTGGCACATCTCAGACCTCTGTAATGTATAGAGCCATCTGTTTTCAATCCCTCCGTGCAATGAAGGTTGTGCACACTAGTGCAAAAAGAATGATTTTCAGGCATTGAAAGTACATAACTCTATGCACATATGGCCAGAGCTCCGAGCACACCCGGTGCCGTGCCTTAGTGTCGGATTGTGACAGCAGGCCGATGTGAATCTATTCAGCGTTCAAAGATAAATAAGCAGGAAAGACAACAGTTATTTGTTGGCAAGTAAGTGAACTTTCAGAACAAAAACTATTGGAACATATACAGTGATATACTCCACCGCATAAGTGCTAGTAAGGTGATTTTTTATTTTTTTTGACTGCATAGAAACTTGGAAAACTTTATAGAAAGTCTTACCTGATGCAGAGGAACAGCAGCATTAATTTATAAGGTATGGCAGGAAAGAAATATATGGGCAAAGTAGAAAAAAATGGAGGAAGATGATGGGAGAGAGAGAGAGAGGGAGGGGGAAATAAACCAGACACACAGTTAGTCATGCACTGTACCATATCCATTTTGAGTTAAAAGCCCCACTGGCAAAGTGACATCTATCAATGTCATTGCTCCCTCATCCATATTTGAACAGTCATTAATCATGGAGTCTGGACTGATGTGGGCCATAATGCTGCCCGATAGTCCAAAGCCTTGATTATAATTAGTATGAGCACCTAAGTCGAAGCTAAAAAGAGAAAAAGCTGAAAGTTGTACCATTCCTGGCAACATTTGCTAAAACCATTTGCCAAGCAATCAGATCAAAAAGGATATTTTATGTTGAATTAGAAGTTAGGCTTTTTTTTTTCTGACATGATGACAAATGCTCAAATCATTTTTCTTTAAGACTGGTCCGTCATGTATGTTTAATGAAAACCTCTGGAATCACCGGAAAAGAACATTTTCTCTCCCTACTGCCATGATACAAAACAAATAAGCCTGTTTGTGTCCATATGTAACTGAATAGTCAAAATAAAAATAACTTGAACCTATACAGGTGGATTGAAACAAATTAGCTCAGCATCAAAAAGTACTTTTATTTCAGTAAATCAATGTAAAAAAGGAAACCCATCTCCCACAAAGCGATACATTGATTTAATTCTGCTTAGGTTCATCATTACAGAGATAACAGAGTCATTCCAGCACATTTTGGTACTTTTTACAGTGTGGACAGGTGCCATATCCAGTTGGAAAAGAAATCCAAATCTTCATAAAGTTCGTCATAGAAAACCATAATGTTCCTTTAAATTTCCTATCAAATGGCTGCACTGACTTTGGACTTGAAAAAAACCTCAACAAATAGCACAGATTACAATAGATTGTTTGGATTCTGTTTCTCTCTCCAGACTCTGGATCCTTGTTTGCCAAATGAATTGCAGAATCTACTCAGGACATGTACAACGCTTAGAGGAATTCGTGAAATCTGAAGAATAATCTGTTGAGCTCATCAGCCAGTTTGGAGGATGATCCAGTAGTAGTCTACTCTACCGACGAGGTCAATGAGGCATAGATTTGTGATTTGTGAAAGCTTTCTATGACCATGTTTGCTGTGCGCGCTGACGGGGGCAGTAACACTCCCAGTCAGGTGGTAGCGCCAAACGCACAGCAAATGAAGAAAATGACAGGCTAACCCATGAGCTGAATAAAAACAACACTGAGAATTACATGGAAGAGAAATCTACTGCTTTTCATCTTGTGGATACTTTATCTCCTGGGATCCACATTGTGGTGAGAAATAGCTACTGTTGCTTTTCTTCCGTCCTTTGACTAGAATGTTCATGAACAATTATCAAGTGGAATATGGTTGCTCAACGGAGATAAATAAAATTTTACGGATTGGGACATGTGTTTGACTGTGAAGTCAAAGTGACTCAAATTGGTCTCTCATGGCCTTAATGTGCAATACTGATCAAATGTAATGCGATTTACTGCAGCAGTAAAGCTCTCAACCGCACACAAGCTCTTCATTTTGTTGACTTTGATGCTAAGTTAAGGAAGAATTGGACTGATGCCGCATATTGGTAGATATACGGATCTTTATCACCATCACAAAAATACCTCAAAAAACTGGAAACAACAGTTTTCATTTATTCCAATTTCTATTAATGATGAAGCTTCCTCCTACAAAAAATAAAAATATTCCCTTTAAATTTGGTTGCGATTTTAAGACATAGCAATGAGAACAATTGATTTTTTTATGTTCTCCCATTTTGTGCATGAATCAAATCACTGATGCACAATGAAGCTTCACCATCAAGTGCAGTAAATATTCAACTTACCTGAGGCTGAATATGTGTATAAAAAAGTAATCTAACAAACTGCTTTTGGCAATTTAAAAGGATGCAGTGTTTTTTCTTTTTCTGCTCTTACATTTGGTTACATCACAGTAGCTTTTTTCCAGCATGTGTAATGAAAATGTTTGGATCTTAGATTATCATTTCAAGCATATGGTTGCTCACAGTAAATGCCAAATTTGTATTTTCTGTGAAGTGCACACATCCTCTCTCAGGGACAGTTGTAGTATTTATTTTGAACTTTTAAGAACTACTCAAGTTCCCAAAGCTTGTTGATTTCTAGTTCATACACATTTTTGTAGCAAGTGTGGGTACACTTTGGCAGTAAGAGGAACGGTACAGCTGGAGAATAATGACATTTTCTGTAGTAAAGCACTCAAAGTGTAATGTACACAAATAAATCCATGAGGATGTCAAAGGCATTCACAAAAGACAAAGCACAGGCTTGTTAGGTGGGACATCCCATCAAAATTGTTAGATATATTTGTCATTTTAGATTAGATTGTAAATTTGTTAAGAACGTTTTCATAGAGACACCAATCTTTAAACATTTACTTTTCCTTTAAAACAATGCACCTGTTTGTCAAACTGCAGGATAAATTACATGTAAACATTTTAGCTCACATTAATAACACATGAACAAACATTTTCCTTGTGCTCTACCGAGCTAGTAATGTGTGAGGCCACAGACAAGGTGATTATAATACATTTAAAGCACATCTAGTGTCTGATTTGCATCTGTGTGCTGGAGAGTCAGAATCTTGAACATGAAATCTCTAGTAAGAACTGGGACAGAGAGTATGATTAGACGTGTAAATAAATTAATATTGGGAATATTTTTGTCAATACATGTCACTGTATGTCCAACAACTGTGACCGATTTAGACATCCAGTATAAGAAGTCTCATGACAAGATGGGGATGCGGATGGATCCCTCGGTACTAAGATTTGTTACAGGTTTGCTTTCACTGTACAGTTTTGGAGCTTGTGAAGCTGCAGCCACTGATCTGAATGATCTCACCAACACTCTGACATCATACATTGGGTTTTGTAAAGATGTGTGCAAATCGAAACCATTTGAACATACAACAAACCACGGTTCACTCTAAAATTTGGTGTTATGATTGGGATCAGTGTTGATTTGGAAAAATCTGATTTGCCTGAGCTTTAAATATCTTCCTGATATCTTGATGTTGCCTCAATGTTTCCACATACATTTCTTCTTCATCATAAAATCTATTTTGTGAAGTGCACCAGTTCCTCCTGCAGTAAAAACCCACAACATGCTCCTGTCACTCTCATGCTTCGCAGATGGGACACAGTTTTGTGAGTTTCCCCCTTTTTTCCTTCAAGTAATGTATAATGAGGATCATCATGGCCAAATATTTCAAAAGCAGATTTCAGGAGATCCCAAGACATGTCTCTAAATATTATGGTCTTTGTCCCTATTTACAAATAATAATTAGGATTGTGTGTGACTTTTCAGGTCATGTTTTAAAAGAACTCTATTTTTGCTGTTATTGAGACCAAAAGGTTCAGCAAACATCTTCATAAGGTGCCTTTCCTTTGTTTTTGGGTTGAATGCCTTTCCAAACCACAAGATCTCAAACACAGAACCTACATCCTTGAGAAGAGTAGGATGGTTAAGGGGGCAATATTACATTTAATCAACTTTAAGGCTTTCTCAGGGAGTGGTTCGTTTAGTTTGATTATTTTAGAAAAGTGAGAGGAAGCCTAAAACTCTGTAAAACAGTGCTTACAACGTAAGGTTTCAATTGTATGTGCCCGATGTGACATATAATTGGTTAGATTAAGCAAAATTGAGCAGTCAAATTTCTTGGTATTTCAAAAGTTTTACGAGGCTGCCAAATTGAACCCAGTATCATACTGACCAGCAGGTAAGGGCCAATTATCCCTTCATTATAGCACCTTTGAGTCTGTATTTTCGACACAAAGAGAACATTTAACTTCAAAGTTGATTCATTATAAGCATGTAGAACGGGAGAAGATGAGGATGTGAGTGAGTTTGATAAGGGTTAGATTATGATGGCAACATGACTGGGTCAGAGCATCTGTGAAACGGCAGCCAGTGGGGGTTTCCCTGCTCTGCAGCGTTGAGTGTTTATAAAAAGAAGTCCAAGGAAACAACAGTGCACACCCTCAGGGGCCTGGTGAAATTCATAATTGATAGATAAAGGGTGATTTGGCACCAAAAGTGAGAACAAGAAACTAGCTTTTGGTCATAATGCTATCCAAAATTACACTTTATTATTTGGTTCAATTAGGCAGCCTGTCAGTTTCTTATACTCTTCATATGTGCGCCATCTCTTGATGCATTTGCTGTAATACTTGTTGTGCTTTCTAATTGTTTCATTGTGAATTTCCACTGAATCCTTCACCAACCGTTGTTGCACCCAGGAAGTGTACCTTTATCCAAAGAATTGTGGTTGTACAATTTCTGTAACAGAGAAAATTTTGATTTTTGAATATCTAAAGCAAAGCAAATGAATCATATAAAAATATACTATAGTAGATTTGTTGCAAAATAATTCATGTAGCTAAATAGATAAATAAAATGCAATTTAGTCATGGAAACACTCTTTGGGAAGCATTCAACACAGATCTGTTTGGGGAATTTAAATGTAGATTTTTCTTATTCATACTATACTATGGAAGAAAAACCGTTTTGTATGCTTTACCACAGAAGAAATAAAATTGCCTAGTACCCCACATGCTATTTAATTCATCTGGATGTGCTTTACGACCATGTGTAAGCAACTCTGATCAATAACACGGTGCAGAAGTTCGTTGCTGGGATCGCTGCCAGGAAGCCCAATTTCATTTTGTTCCTTGCTCCGTTACTTGGAATAGAGATAAGATTCCCACCTTATTTTGGACTAAAGTATTCTTGCTCTTATCACAATGTCTTATCAAATCACTTTTAAAATGGGTGAGTAGCGAGTAAGTGTTTCTGCGGTCTTCTCAGAGCCCCGAAAGTGCAATGTTCAATTAGTTCCTGAGATCCTGCTCCTTTTTCACCTCCCATTTCCTCAGCCACTCTGAGCATCTCGCTGCAATCTTCCTTTTTGACTCTTAAGTCCCAAAAAAACACTAAAAAGAAAAAGAAAAGGAAAAAAAAACCACATTTGGATATCTCGTTGTGTACATCAGATTTTAATAAGATTTTAATGGTTCATATCTATTATAAAGTTTGAAAATTATTACAACTTCCCATTAGAAAGGTTCATGCCTCACAAAATAAACCAGTGTAACATGTCTGTTAAAAGCCACAGGCAGGTGAAAATAAGTCACTTTCCCGCTGCTGAAACTGTAGTCCATTTTTTTTCACATGTAAAAGCAGGTAATTTTCTACCCATCAACTGCCAAATGAGTCTAAGCACATTTATCTGAAAGAAAAGAGGGATCTGCTGCTCAGTCTATGAAGTGAGCACACAGCATTAGTTTAAAAAAATAAGACCTGGAACGGCTTGAAAAGCACAAATAGGTACATTTTGCTCATCTGGTTCCTGTAAGGTGACTCACTGCAAACATTCAACCTTGTAGCATCAGAGAAGATGCAGTACAGAGGACTTAAACGTGGAAACATAATTACTCAAGCATGCTTTTCTTAAAGAGCGTAAAATATGCGAGAAAAAAATAAAGATCACTGCAACTACATATGCATATACTCACATGTATGAAAGAAATCTTTGTGCTGATACATATTTTTTAAATATAATTTTAAACTTAAAATGATAAACCTGCAGTTTTGCAGCAAATCAATATTTATATTTCTCCCAGTTGAGTGGTACTGGTACAGGCAACAGCCTGCTGAAGGACAGTTTGTTCATTTCACATTTAACAAATGACTCATTTAGCCTAATTCAGGTTGGCATGGCAGTGACTGTGATGGGCCAAGACCACCCTTTTGATGCTAGCCTCTGCAGGGCTCAATCAATATGAGATAGTCAGCAAAATTTTGCCAGAGAGGCTAAAACACATGCAGCTATGTGTCTTATTTCTTTAAGTTGAGGGTAATAAATAGACAGTGTAAAGGATTGTTATGTCATTCTTTTCTTTACATTTTGTTCAAATTTGACATGTAGCATCAATTACATTTTATTTCTCTTTCATCCCTTTTCAAACAGCTCATGTAATAATGCATAAAAACTTTCTGATATATATATTTTTTGTCTTTTCCTGATCGCAGGGATGGTTTCGAATGATCTTAATGCAATCCAAGTCAGAACTGTCAGACAGCGGGTCAGAAATGCCAGATGACCTTAATGGGCTTTTTGGTTCTGACTTTATTGTTCTTGATGGAATCTTTCATGTGTTTTTCTAAGCTTTCAAACCCAGTTTTGTGTTCAGGGTCGATTCAACTTTTTTGTGCCGTTTGACCAGAAAATCTCGCCAACCATAGCAATATGACATTTATTCCTTTTAAGACCACTTTTCAATTTCTAGATTTTCTCCGGTGTTTGTTCCTAGCGGATCAGTTTTGAATCCATCAGGATTGGTGATTTAAAACAGACCATTCTGCTTCACCAATCAGGCAAGAGATTATGAGTTACAGGTGAATCATCTTTGGATCATTACACACGCCTGAGTGTGGCATATATCTGGGAGCGAGTGAAGATTTAGCTCTCAGAGTTCATGTGTTTGAAGCTGAAACATTTGCAACTGTGAGGATCTGAAGGAGTTTCACATGCCAAATGATGATGGTAAATGAATGGGTGAAAATATCACTAAAAATGCAGCTGTTGTGTGGCACTTCTAGTTTGTAATGGTCATTATTTTCAAAGGCAGATAAAGGAAGACCTTAGCCACCAGGTCAAGAGGAGCCAGGACTCATTGATGCAGGTGGAAAGAAAAGGTTGGCATATGTGGTTTATTCAATAAATTTCCAGTTCTAATTAAAATTGATCAATCCGGCATGGTTCCAGTCTTTAAGATCTGCTATCCTGCAACTGTTTTATGCTTCTCTTTTCCAACACACCTAGAATAAATGAATAGTTGGTTAGCAGGGTTCTGCAGAGCTGAAAGACAAGCTGAGGAGCAATCAGTGGGAATTAACCTGCCAACCTTTTAAAGTGAACAATACATCCTGAAGTAGTTTTGGTGGGAACCGTGACAATGCATTTCAGTTCCAAAAGAACTGTCCACTTCTGTGAATGGTCACCACTGTTCTATCTTTTCTCCATTGTGGTTTGCTGAGTTGTTAAGTCTTGGAAATTGCTTTTTAGCCTCTTTTTTCTTTGCTGTTAGAGGTGACTGATCATTTTTCACCCATTTTTAAAATTTCTTTATGTTGGGACATGATGTGTTGCATTTGACATATTTTTGCTCTACTTCATGGAATCAGAGATAGATATGGGAGAAATCAGGCATGGGTAAGGCTGGTGGAAATAAATTGATAGTTTAAAAAAAAAAGGTGGTTTAGTATTTTATTCACAATTCAACAAGGGAGACAGGACACATTAGATTGGAAAGCCTTTTCATCCACAAATAAAATGCTTTGCTTTGATATTAAAATATGTTTTATGATCTGAAATATTACAGGAAAAAAAATCTTTAAATAACAGAAACATGTGAGGAGAAAAACTCTTTCTACAGCACTGTGTGTCATAGAATGAGCCTGTGTGAGGGAGGAGATTGAGGCTTAAAGCAGCCATCTGTGTCAAACTGAGGAAACCTGAGTCACACTCTGAAGAAATTCCTAAGAGATGGTCACACACTTGTGGCAGGTTTCACAATTTTCACCAGAGAGGAAAAAAGAAATCTGCACTACAGCAAAACCAGAGCAGCCAGGTCAACTCAATCAACCGACTACCCTGTAGGTGATAATTCTTTATTGGGAACAATCAATGTAAACTCATGTAAAACAAAATCACTGATCAATATAGAAAACAAACAAACAAAAAAAAAACATGTTACTTGGGGCATAAATAACGGTAATAATTAAGATAAATCAGCCAAAGAACTGAAGTTGTACACATTCTTGCTGTGATTGCTATTGTAACACTGATTAAATATCAGTTCTGGCTACAACGTTGCTCTTCAGCAGGTCTCTCAGCATACGCAGCTTTATCTCAACAGATGGTCCAGAATCTGTTTGATCAACCAGAAAGGCCACATCACTTCAATATTCACTGCTCTCCACTAGCTATGCTTGAATGTAACATAAAAAACTAAAGACTACCTGTGCACTGATGTTTACAACCCGATTATTTTTTTTTTTCCACCCAGTGAAAAAAGTCGTACAACTATATAACTGCATACGATTAATAAACAATGTCTTTCACTGGTAGCCCTTACAAACAACGACATTCCAGTCCAGACTGTTCATTTGTTATCCCATAATGGTGAATTGAGCAGGGGCCATATTCACACCATTTTACCGCTTCCAACATCATAACGTGTTTTGTTTCACACTCACTTTTCAGTTCACTGGTTCTACTTGTAACATGGCCTTTTACAGAAATGTTGTGCTCACTCCTTTAAGAGCTTCTTATGAAGCTGCGCATTTTGTTTCTCATTTGTCTTGCTTAAAGCGACTAAAGTTTTATTCACTTCACTCAGAGGATTAACTATGCATAGCAACCTACTTACCAGCTCTGTGCTGCTTATTTTTATGACCGTCTTCTTAAAGGGCATATTCCATTTGGTTTTGGAGCCAGAAAACACAAAAATCTTTATAGACCTGCCATAAATAAGTCACAATGACCCTTTCCAATGATTTTCAAAGCAGATGAGTCATTTAATAACGCTTTTTTTTTTTGACACTGAAATATTAGAAGGAATATTTTTTTCTAAATGGAACTTGTATGTTAACGAGAAAGGCACAACGGCCTGTTGTAGACAAAAAGGGGATGTACTTTTGAAGACCAAGACTAAAGAAACATTGCTGGAATACTTGTGCATACATCTAACAACACATATGAAGAAAGCACTCTTATTCTCTTTAAGTAAAGATGCTGATGTTAAACAGGTTTGTCAAAGGAGACCTGAAGGTAGGTCTCCTTACTAATAAAAACAGGAGGAGTTTGAAACAGTTCTTGCCACAGGATTATGAATGAATTATAATGCATAGTTTTGACTTTTGGCTGAGTAAAAGATCAGCCAAAAGCAGCTGGATGGCAACATGACAAAGCTCATCCCATGGTAACGACCACAGCCACGGTTTACCCAGCAGCCACACAACTAAGGCGGTGAGCATGTAGGCAAGAAATTGTTTGATAAGTGTTTTTATGGGGGAGTTTATTTATGTATTTTTTTTTCTTGGAATGGTTGCTGCTTATGTCGTTTGTCAATACAAAATGTCTGTGGATTATAGCAGTGGTCCCCAAACCCCGGGCCGCAGACCGGTACAGGTCCGGTCCGTGGACCAATTGGTACTGGGCCTCACAAGAAATAATTAAATATTTCTGTTTTTGTATTATTTGAGTCTGGACGTAACAAAAAGAAAAGGCGTTTGATAAAAGACGGCGGGAGCAGCAGCTCTATTTGCTGCACTATGATTTGGAGGTGAGTTATGTTTTTTCGTAGTTAACATTTTTAACTGAATAAACATAACCACATATAATAAACATATATAAAAATGACCTTTACATATAGTAATAAACATTTCCACATATTACCGCCGATGTCCATCGGACTCTCAGTTGCCATGGCAACCGTTTGGGGTTCCCGATCTAAAGTCATATTCAACACACCACACACTGCAGGACGTTGTAAGATTGGCGTAAAAGGAAAATCGGGGCAAAAAAAAAAAGGCTTTAGCGGGAATATCAACATGCAGAAGCATTATCTGGCAGGTAAATGCCTCCCGTTGACAGATTCGCTTCCTTATAAACACAGTTTGGCGGTCCGTGTCATTTTGAAACAGTTCCTGTATCGTCACATGACTTGCTGAAAGCAATACGCGCACCGACACGGGGTTTGGTCTATGGGCTTGACGCATGCGCCGACGCATCGGGGTTGCCGGACCCATCACTACTGTTTGGTGACTATTGAAGACACGATTTGACATTAATTTGACTTTGTACAGCCGCAGTTTTTTCCCTTTTTGTTTCTCTTTTATCGTTTATCATGTAATGTGCGGGCAGCACAATGTACAATTCTCTGTTCTTTTCTCTGCTTGTTAAAGCACAAAACTAATAAAAAACCGGGCTTTTCTGGGCATGTGACAGGAGATGAGCTTCCAAACATGAAAAAATTAAACACAACATTTTATTTCTTTGTTATTGGAAATCTCACATCTTCAACAAATAATTATGGGCTGTATTTTGTTGCTAAGAAACGAAGTAAAGTTGTTCAAGTTACTGTAAAAGAGAACCGGAAACGGAGTAGCGGCAAAAACAGTGAGATGCGCGAAATGAATGCAACGTTTGGATATCGGGGCGATCGGTGGAATCTACTTCATAATTAGTTTTTAGCTTAGTGGTTTCTGTTCTGTATATAAAGGATTATGTGAAGAATAAACACGCAGCAGGCAGCGGTTCTGTTTTGAGCTGGAAAACAAAGAGGGGAAACCCGCAGCCTCAGTCTGGGAGCAGTGAGGATCGTCATGATGACGATGGTGGATCGATCATCATTATTATTAGCAACTGACAAAGAATATCAGAGACTGAGAGTACGATGAGATGCTGGCAGTTTGAGAGGCAGTAACTCAGAGATCCAAGCAGGGGAATGGCGGCGCTGCGCAGCTGCAAGGAGTAGATCAGTACGGGGTGATGCAGAGCCACTGCCCCAGCAGCTAGTAGTAAACAGCTTACAGCCACGGCTAACTCTGGGAGCCAAGGTTCTTCCTATAGTCCAAAAGACCTTTTTTGACCTTGTTCCCCCAAACAATTACTCATTTTTTGTCATCTTGTTTTGACCTATGATGTTTTTTCAAAAATTGCATACAAATGAATGAGGAATTGCCTTCATTTTCATGCTAATAATGTTGTAAAACTGTGTTTGCAATATTTTTTTTTTTACATCATTTTAAGAAATTTACAGTATATATTATAAATCTAAATGGTAAAAACTATTGGTTGTGAATATTTGGCGTTTTCACAGTGAAAAAAATCTAAATTTTTCCAAATCGGATTTTGTTTTTCTGTGACTCAAGGTCCAAAATGCTACCACAGTATGTCCAAAAGAAAAAACTAAGCCTAAATTCATAAAGTTCAGATTGTCCTGAAAAAAAATTATACCACATAAGGCAATATTATATATAATATAATGGTTTCTATTAAGGTAAAATAAAAATTGGTCAAAAACGACCATATGTGCCTAGACTCCTAAGGGTTAAGATAAGTGTCACTAATCTGTGCAGCAGCCATCTGAGTTGTGGAGCGTCAGGAGGAGCTCTGTGCTCTGACAGCAAACGCAGGGCCGTAACACAGAACCTGGAGGCTGGGACCAGGAGGGGGGCTTTAAAATCCTTCTTAGAGTTTTCCAGACAACAGTGGACCACACAAAAACACACACATTACTAACGTTTTTTTTTTTTGTACTGTTGTAACCATTAAACAATCTCCTCTTCAGTTCAACCTTAAAAGTGGAGACACATTGTTGATGTTACCATTATAAAATAACTTACAATTGAGTATTGGCAAAGATCAATGTAACTTTCA
>CAEGAG010037669.1:0-22484 GCA_903067065.1 Brachyrhaphis terrabensis
TTTTACTTTCGTGAAAATATTAACTCACGATAACGACTAATGTCCGTGACTTCCGGGTGCAAAACACGGATTTCTCCGCTTAGTCCCTCTGACAAATGATCTGCCGATGCGAATAAAGGAGTTTTTTTTTTGTTGTTGTTTTTGTTTTTCTGTCGGCTGATTTTATGTCAGATACGAAACATTTTAAAAGCGAGCCCTGAGCTTGTTTCTCCCCTCTGGAAGTGATGAGAGACAATGACACCAGAAGTGATGCTTCAACACATTCTCACACCCAACTCGTCATATATTGACGCGTAGTGACCATGCGTCACATATGGACGCCGAGGGTGACGCCGAGGGAATGACCAAGCGTCAATATATGACGAGTTGGGAGTGAGAATGGGTTGGATGCTTATGCACAGGGTGTTTGGTCTCTAGTGGCGAAGCAGTTTGAAGCTTCATTTCCGGGATAAATCCATCCTCCTGTCTCTTCTCTGGGCCTTTTCCCTTCGCAAAGAAACTTTCCACAGACATCTGATCTGTTTCTGACTCATTTTGCTGCTTGTGGCTCAATGTTGGCGAGCAAGACGTAACCGAGAGAATCCGGTTAAAGGATTTTCAAAATAAAAGGTCCTCCAGACTCAAATAATACATAAAACGGAAATATGTAATTATTTCTTGCAATTGGTCCACGGACCGGTACCCGGCCGCGGCCCGGTGGTTGGGGACCACTGCTATACTGTATATGTGAGAAGATAAACAGACTCTCTTGAGATAACATACTAATAAGGTTGCAGTCCCTTTCTATTTATCTGCATCCTTTGTCTTCTAATGGTGCCATCAAATGTTGACCTTGTTCGGTATAACTTCCTTGTTGTAAGTACTGAAGGGACACGCTTCACAATGCATTAACCTCAATGTGAAAGTGGCGTAAAAACATGTTTTACTGCGACTTTATTTGAGTCAAATGTATTTTTAACAACTCTTTGAAGTTCTTCAGTTTCACTAACTCAAAAAATAGAGAATAGGATTTGTATTATGTTGCTGGGGGTTGAGGGGATCCATGTTTTGCAAACCACAAACGGGAGGCACTACAGCTTGTCGTAGCTTATTACGAGCTGTTGAGATGCATTCTTCAAAACACGCCTTTAAATACAGGCTGTGAAATCTCAGATGGCCTTGGATCCCAAAGGCAACATCATGTCTTTTTGTTCTGAAGATGGTCTCTGCTGATTAATTCAACCATCAAACTAAAGCTCTGGTGTGATTTTTATTTTTTTTTTCTTCTCTTTTTTTGCACAAGAAGAAAGGCTCTGTAACGTCACAAGGGGCTTTCAAAGCCCACTGGAAGTCTTAAACTCGGAGAGAAGCTTATGTTATGTTTTATTGATTCTTCTCGAGGAGTTTGGAAACAATAAGGCGGGTGAATATTTCATTACTCTCTTTATGTTTGGACTGAGACCCGCATCCCACTGTTCAAGGTGTCTCTCCAGACGTGTCACACAGCAGACATAAACAAAGTTATTAGATGAGCAAGACGTGGTTCAGGAGGAAATTTGGTTCCTGGCTTTGGGGGAGCGTCAAGTTTTATTGTTCTGTGGGGAAGGGTTGACATTGCTCACTTGGTGTTGTGTCTCATTTGCAAACATTGTACATGTAAATGAGGATTTATGTTTTGAAATGAGGTTTTGCATTTTTTGAAAAATAGATCAACATAAATATGTACAGAAAGTGCAAAGCATCGACAAAATGTAGGTCATCTTTCCCAGGCAGTGAGATTTCCTGTCTTTGTGTGTGTCTTTAACGGTAAAGAGTGAGCTTAAATCCGTGTGCGCGTGTGCGTGCGCGCGCCCGTGTGTGTGTGGTCCCGTCTGTAAAGCAACGAGGCCATCACATCTCATACAATGCAGATGGAGAAACGGAGCTGCAGCGTTTAGTGTTTTCTTGCCACAAGCATTAATATGGCTGTATTTTTCCCCCTCATGCGGTTTTCCCGGGAGCAACGTGGTGTTTGAGGCACGCGCTTCAGAGGGTTGGATGAGGTATAATTATGTAAATTGCATTCAAAGGAATCAGCAATAGCTCATGTGGAATGGATGTGTCAACAAGGTGTCCACATTCACTGTAAGAATTTGCTAATTAAACCCGACACCCATTCTCCCTCAACACATGAGCACAGCGAGACGCTGCAAGATTAAAAACACACTGCGATGTATGTTGCATCGCTGGCTGACAAATAATCTTGGAAGAAGAAAAAAAAAAAAAGGCTTTTAGTTTGCTACATGAAGTGTAACAAAATTTGCCCCCAAGTTTACTGCGTGACCATTAAACTTTACGCATGTTGTTGACGTGCGTAATGAAAGTGCCTAAACTTCAAACAACCTGTCTGTGCAGCAGCTTCTCTGATGCTCCACCGGAGAAAAATGGATGATTTATTACACTGGTTATTTGTCTGCCCCCACTAACTGCTTGAACTCGGTTTGACAGCAAGCATAGCCATGGTGCACTACTTGAATGTCTATAAAGCACTGTACCTGTAAGGGAAAGATTAATTCAGTCCATCACAAGCCCAGCAAAGTTTTTTGGGTGCCATTAAACCCAGGTTTTGCTTGTATATTGTGAAGTTTTAAGAGTGTTTTTTTTTTTTTTCAAGATTTTTTTTTTTCTCTGATAAGAAAAAAAAAAACATAAACGTGTCTCTACACAGGCTCTGGTGCACAAATCAAAAACCTTCTGATACTAATACACCTCTGGTAATAATGCATTTTGAGGATTGGTAAAGCACTGAACAGATTTTTAAAAGCCTGTACAGAAAACTGAACTGTTTCTGTGGTTTCGAGCTCAGAAAGCGATAGAGGGAATGGATGAAGTAGGTCGCCTGATCCAGTGGCGGTTCTTGCATGGATATTGCCAGTGGAGCCATTTTCTTGATCTAAAGGATGATGACCCATTTGCCACAAGACACTATTTCTTTTCATTTAAAATTTTTAATATTCCTGTGATGTTTTATGTTTTACATGTCTTAATGAGATGGTGCTCTGGGTGATAAGCTGCTGTTGGTTTTGTCATTGTTTTTAATAATTTAAAAATATCTTGCTTTATTTTTTTAAAATAGATATTTATTTCAAAAAGTTGATTTGTTTGCATGTGGACAAGAGGAATAAATGCAGCATACTTGTTTGTTCTCTGTTCATTGAAACTGGCTCTCATTTACGACGCATCATATTTGCCATAAGTAAGTCACTTCATATTCGTAGTGTAACTATGAGATGTTTTAGAAATGATTACACATTGACGCTCTTTACAAGAATGTCTTTTGCATTCTAAATGCTACATGAGTGTCACCATATTTCATAATTAGCACTGTGCATTCATCTCAAATAAAAACCAGCAGGATATGGCAGATTGCACAGCAAAGACTGAGATAATGGACAGCATTACTATGCATATTTTAGCAAAAAAAATAAAAAGAGACTTTTTATTTAGCTTTGTCTCTTTTATTAAATTAACACCCAATTTCATGAGGTAAATCTTATGAAATGAGTTATGCTTTTATTCACTCGCATAACCACAGACATAAATTCTATTTGAAAGTCTGAATTTCTGAGTAATTTAGTCAGCATGTTCGATCAGTTCTGTTAAGCATTTAACAGATAGAAAGCATTTGTTAATTTAGTCAGATACTTTGTGATTTGCAGTGTTGCGCTACAGTAAGAAGTTCTTGTGAATGTATTGCTTTTCTTTTACCATTCCAGTCTCCTTCGTCAGTCAAAGAAACATGTGTCTAAGGTTGATCTCCACTTTAAATTGTGCTTAAGGGGGGTAATTGTCTGTCTTTGTGCTGGTACTGTAATGGAAAAGAGGCCGGAGCTCACAGTTTACGGAGCTTCCTGCCCAATGACCATTCAGAATAAGGAGCTATAGAGAACATTTTGTACCTGACTTGACAACCACTGACTCAAGCTGAGTCAGTCTTTCAGTCATTGACTAAAAAGCAATATGATTATATGACTTCAATAAATAAAACTTTGCCACAGTTACTTTGGTTTGATCAAGGTTTATAATCTGTCATATTTTGCAAGAGTCTGTTGGCTCAAACAGGGATCCAGGCTAAACTAAATACAGAATTGGGTAAAAATACAAAACTTTCATTTAATGTAGAGCGATTAACAGCTGTTTTAGATGAGATTTCAACATTTTTATAACTTATCACAATAATGAAATTATTGAACTATGAAGAACAATAAATTGATACTTAATGATTTAATGGTAAAAAATTGTTTGTTGATGGTTACAAAATATAAGTAGGAAGTGATGAAATACCAATGTGGATTTGCAAAATGGAAGTTTGGCATAATCTTGTTAAGATGGCAATATGTCTGCCCTGCTTCTTTTAATGAGTTTCCTGACAGTTTGTTGCTCTATTGTTTTTGCTGCTAAATTCAGTAATAATTCAGCAAATTTTGTGTGTCTTTATCACATTTTTTATTTATCTTGGAGGGACGGGCAGACGCGAGATCTCTCTTCCTTCTGCACTTGTAGTCAAGGCACGTGACTTGTGTGAGGCACTGAGACAATTAATGAAGGGGAGACAAAGTGTTTAGGGAGGCTGTGAATGACATTTGAGTGCTGGGAAGGAGCAAAAAAAATGAGTTTTGAAGTCCTCCCCCTTTACCCTGACTCCCTCCTCCTTATGCTTTTGCCCAAGATGAATTGGCTTTTCAGATTTAAGAAAGTGCATGGCTGAAATACAAAGAGAGGCTCATCTATCAGCCTCTGAATAGTGAGAGAAAATCCTGTGGCTGTGGGGAAGGAGTGGGGGTGCTGAGTGGGGGTGCATTGTTGCTCTCTGATTAGACCCTAGGCCAGTTCTACTCAGGGGCTTGCAGCAAAAACATCAATCCTCTCTTCTTCCACTTCAAATCCTTTGAACCATTTGAGACAATTTCTCCACTGTAAGCCCAATTTTAAAGATTTTCTTTATCAAACGTGCCAGAATATGTGTCAGCGAACACTTATTGCTGCCTGGTTGTTTATCATGAAAACCCCAACTTGACAGAGGCAAACTCTGGGGGATCAGTAATGGAGTAAAGAAAAAAAGAAAAGAAAGAAAAAAGATAGAAAATGCTGCACTTTCATCATTCAGATGCAAACTGTCCGGGGTCCACTGAGTGAGTAGATGAGGCTGTAGCAAGAAAAAAAAAAGTGTCAGTCTGTCATTCTAAAGTGAGAATACAGAAAAAAAATATACTGATAAATTTTAACAAGCCCGCTATCGTCCTCGCGCACACACTTGGAGAAAGAGCATCACCAATTACACACAGAGTGGCATTACAGAAAGCTTTTATAATGTTTCCAGGGCGTCAAGATCTTAATTTTTGATGCTGCTTCATGTGCATCCAGAGTATAAATTGGCCTCCCCAGTTTGCTGAAGTGATAAGAGGTAAACACCAAAAACCAATAACTGTCAGCTGAACGTTAAATCAAACTGACGTGTCTCTTAAAAGGTACAGCCATGAAAAATTAAACGGAAGTTTTGAGAGGCCTTAAAAACGCATGATTTTTTTTTTCATCCATCTCTCCTAGTGTGATCCACATTTTTTTTCCACACTATAACTGGCTTTCGTCTGAGTCTGGATTACAACCATTTTGCATTGCAAATGCTTTATTCGGTGTATCAGCAGCAATAAAGCAACATCGCAAAAAAAAAAAAAAACTTCATTCCAGTCGAGAATATTAAGGTTGCATTTTAACAATGTTTCAAAGGAGTATTTGTACTCCTTGAAGCTTTTGTCATGTTTTCTCACATGAAAACTACATATTTTTATTTATCTCAATGAGATTTTGTGCAACAGGCTAAGAGAAAGTAGTACCTAATTGTTGAGAGAGAATTTATGCATTTAACATTTAACAAAGCCCTATCAGAAATATATGGCATACATTTGTAGTCAGTCCTTCTATGTCGATACATTACAGACATACGATTTTGTCTCTACCAGTTTTGCACATCTAGAAAATCTAAATGTTTTCCCATATGCCATCTTGCCAAAATGCTCAAACGCAGTCAGATTGGACGGAAACTATGAAAGCCAATTTTCAAGTCTCACGTGCCACAGATTACACATTTGTATTTGGGTCTGGACTTTAGTGTGTGTCTATTCCAACAGACATCATACTTTGATCAAAACATTGACATTATAGTTTTGGCTGTATGCTTAGGATTGTTGCCCTCTAAACTGCTCTAATACATTTTCTTCCAGCTTTGTCCCATATTTAGTTTCTTCCATCTCGTAATAAACTTTGAGCAGTTTTCCTGTTCCTGCAGAAGAGAAGGATTGTAACAGCAAGATACTGTCACAATCCTGTGTCATTATCAGGTAGGTGTGTTCAGGGTGATAGAGTTCTGTCAGTGCTTTACATATTTATTTTTTTAGCCAGGAATCCAGTGCTAAACGACCAGCAGATCAATATTGTGTTCTATAGAGACCTCTGTCCTACATGGCTTGTGGTAAACTGCAATTGAAACTTCTTGTGGCTTTCTGTCGACAGCGACTTTATTCTTGCAACTGCTCCAGAAAGGTCAGATTTGTTGTGTTAACGACTAATTGTTGTCTTCTTAACAAATTGTCCTACCCGAGGTTTTGACTCTAGAATGCATTTTAGATTAATGTTTTCCTTTCTTTGTCTGTATGTATAGATTTTTTTTAAATTATTATTTTAAGTTTGAATTGTGCCATAATCCTTCCTGTGTTTTTTTTGTTTTTTTTAAGTTTTACAAAGTTTACAAAACACCCGTGAGTTCTGTAAAGGCTTCAGATTAAGTTATACAGAACTTACTCATTCAGTGACACCTAAAAGGAGTCATTGAATTATACTTTTTTCAAGGCTATCAGAAGAGTTTAAATATATGCACATCATACTCTTCAAAGTTCATCTCACAAAAAAATATTTGATTTGTGATTTTATGGGGACAACAAATTTTAAAAACATTAAAGAAATATGAATACTTTCTCAGGGCATTTTGTAAATACAAGATTTTTCCTCGCATGTTTTTAAAATATCATCCAAGAAAGTGAAAGGAGGTGGTTCGACACGGATTTTCCAACTTAGGTGGAAATGGTCACCCTGACTTTCTGTTATACAAGATCTGAACATCCTGCCTCTGCTGATTCTGTGAACCGTGAGAAAAGACTTTTGAGATTTTACAGGCTCAGTCAATCTCCGCCGTGTCCTGAGCTGAGAAAAAACTGGAGTGAATCAAGTAAACCCCCTCCCAGAAGACCAGGAGTGACATTAAATCCTTAATAGTTATTGGTGAGATATTAAGGGATTACCGCACCATCGGATCCAGTGGCTGAATACGGCGAAAGTCTCCGTCAAACATCCTTTCTTGAGATTACCATGTTACAAGCTGATGTGTCCAACAGTATTTCTGTGTGTACACTATAAATCTCATCAAAATGTGCACGCATGGCAGTTCAGAAAATGTGGACTAAAACAGGAGGTGGGAAGCACTTTATTGCCCTGACACATGTAGGTCTTCAGTCGCTCAGTCTTGCGTGGTTTCCGCAGTAGAAATCGCACAAGGATGGAGCAAAGGTATGGCAAATTTAAACATGTCAGCCAATTTCCAATGTGTGAAGCAACAGAGTACTTCAGCAGTGCTGGCGGCTCATGGCCTTGGGCCCTGGGCTGTCTGAATCTGAAATTTACAGTTCACAGCACACCCGGAGATGGAGGCATTGAATCCTTGATGCCCCGCACAATGAGGCCATTGCATAGAAGATCACGATAGACTCTTGCTGGTGTTGATGGGAGAGGAAAAGCATTTTGACAGGCCAATGAAGAATTCATTTGAAGTGTCTGGTGGTGTTGGGAAGATTTGCATGCACTTCGAAAGCTACAAGCGAACACATCAGAAAGCACACAGATATGAGTTCATACAAACTTTTCTTCCAATACCATTTGAGCATTTTCTAGATATTTTAAACCAACGAAACCTGGGGATGATCGGCCCCTTTATCCACATGATCTTTAACGTCTTTTTTTTTTTTTTCAAGCTCACATCTGAGCTGTCAGTTTGATTCGGCACATCACTACTGACAGCATGTCCACACAGCCGAAGCAAACTACAGAGATTTCATGGCATCTAGCTGCGCGCAGCAGTTTGTGTGGAAACAAGCTTCCAAGAGAGAAAGACAGTGAACATGAGGAAGAATCAGAGAAAAAGATTAGGCCTGACAAGAGACTTCTCTGGTTGATTTTGAGGTAACAGGCTGTGACAGTACTCAGAAAATACAGGTAGGAGGACACAATAGTGGAGACACTTGCTTAGAGAACATGTGCTTTTTGCTAAATCTAAAATGCAGAAACAGTTCAAGAAGGTTACATTTTTCCCTCTGTTCCTTTAAAACGGATAACCTCTTTGTGATTTTGTTATCAATCTGTATAAAAAAATCAACAGCTACATTAATCGAGAGGCTGTCCTTGCAAAGTATATCAGTTTAACAACAGAGAAATGTAAAATTGTGACAAGTTATGGTTTATTTTTTCTCCCTGTTGCTTTTGACTGTCATGTCTTCTGACTATCAAGTCTCTTCATGCAGAAGGAAAGCCCCGCAAATCCAGCATCAACAGTTAGCGTAGTGGTTGTTTTTCTTCAAGAAGAATTTTATTTTGTTCCATTAATTTAATGTGAATTTATTGTTTTCAGTCACAGCTTAATGCCTTATTCTAAAGCTGTGTGATTTTATACACCAAATGATTTGTCACACATGACTGTCTTACCCATAATATCATTACCAAGCAAAGAAATGAAAGAGTAGCTATGTTAGCAATGTTTTCTAGGAATGCACATTACACTAGAATAGTCAAATTTTAGCTATGACTCAGAACAAAAGAATAATGATGAATTTATGAAACATCCATTTATTGTCCATGCCAACTTATCCTCACAGAGCTTTGGGGCCTGGTGCCTATCAAGTCACCATTACATCATAGAGCAACACAAAAACAAAGAGAATAGAAAACCTAGCACAGAGACACTCTATCTTGAGGGCAATTTAGAGTAACTAGCAGTCATATTATTGGATTGTGGGAGTCGGATTCCATGCATGGATGGGGTTACCAGGCAGAAACACAGCAGGCCGGTATCTGAAACCAGGACCAGTTTGCTGCAAGGCAACTGTAGCACCAAGCATGAAAACCACATGTGCCCAGTCTATTTCCATCTCCGATTGTGTCCAAAATGACAATTTGTAAATGGACTTAAATTTCCTTCAGATGAGATGGGAAAGACAGGGTACACCCTGATCAGGCCACCATTCAATCACATTTTGTAAAATGTGCATCCATATTTATACATGCATAACCGGTGACAGATGGTCCATGCTGGAAGGTGACTCCACAACTGTGCTTTATGTGTGCCAAATTATGGTCAGGATTGTCTTTTTTATTTAATTTAATTTTTTAAATTATTTATTTATTGTTTTTTTTTTTTTTTTTAAGCAGGCCTGCCGGTGAAGAAAAATGTAGCCTTAGTATTAATTTCACATATTTATTTTTTATAAAACAGCAGTCACTGAATATCATTAATGCCAAGGTTTGGCTATCACATTGAACTAGAATTTGTCTCTCACAGTTCAAATTCACATTACTCGTGGTGCTTCCAAAGTGTCTCTGGCTAATTGACAAGCCTCTTCAAAGAGCAGCCTACTCGATCTCTAAGGTCAAGTGGATCAGTTGTACAACATGTTAAACCTGAGGTGAAGAGGACCTTGTTTCTGAGATACAACCAGTTAGTGTAGAACCCTCAATGGATGAAGAGAAAAATACCTTTGCATCATTTTACAGAGTTATAAAAAGCAACGACTGAATATTGAATTTAAATTTTTGTTCCTAGAAGAAGACTTTTATTTGACACAGTGCTCTGTGCTGAGAGTAAGGCTAAAAAAAAAATCTGGTGTAGCTTGTTATAGTCTTCTCAGTGCTTGTTGTAACAATTAGTTTTAAAGGTTGTGAGGGCTTAAAGCAATAAAATAGATTCAGTAACAAAAAGCTGAGCAGGTCAGTAGCTAATGCATAGAAGCACGAGGCCGACATCAAGCACTGGCGACTTTATTGTTTTGTTTTCTTGTGTAGTGATTTGTGCAGAGCAGAGCTGTGCCTTGGGGACACGGAGACCAGTGACTGCCTGGACCAAGTGAAAATCTGCGAAACAGACAGTATGTACATGCCTAAGGGCATGTGAAATAATTTACTTTTGTGCTGTACTCCTGTCTAACTGTCAGTGTCTTTTTTCCAGTCAAGCGCAGATCATTATCGGATAGTTTTTCTTTTTTTTTTTTTTTTCCAGCACTGCTGTATTTTAATATTTTAAAAGTGGTTCTTCTGTTGCGTTTCCTGTTAGCAGACAGCATGTGCACCAGAGACAGTTTATATGTTTGCAGTTGTACAGTGCCTTGCAAAAAGTAGTTAGAGCTCTAGTCAAGAAAGTTGTTCAAGTATTGTAACATTACAACTGCAAATATTAAAGAATGTTATTGGGATTTTATTTGAATGGTCAAAATTGTGGGATATGGAATGAAACTATGGTTGTCAACATTTTGTTGGAATAAAAATCTGTGTGTGTCAGTACTTTACAGAACTAACTTTCATCCCTATTACAGCTGCAATCTCCCTGCCAGCTTTGCACAACTATAGCTGAAGTGGCTGCCAATATATCTGGCTAAATAGCTCAACCACTGTCAGATTATGCAGAGAGTGAGTCAAAATATCAATTTCCAGTTTTTTTTTCCTTTCTAATTTCTTATTTGATTTTAAGTATGGACTTTGACAGCACAACTTGAAAGAAAGCATATGTTTTAATCTAAACCAAGTCACTGAATGGATTAGCATTTTGATTAGAATTCAAAGTACATTAATTATCTTTTCTCGTTGTATTATTTCTCCAAACCACTCAGGTCTTCTGGTTCAAGCCTACTCTGCAGACAAAGAAACCAAAGTCCAACATGGAGTAGCAGCATTCAGTTTTCATGATTCTCTAATTTGGAGGATGATGGTGCGACATGTTTTTTTAATGACATATTGTGTGAACACACTTATTCAGCTGTGATTTTAATTACAATTTTTACTTAATGGAAACACTGCAATTGCAAAATTGTGTATTTTCAACATTAGCAGAATAATGACAGTTTTGCACACATTTGTAATGGAAATGCATCTACTGTCAGGGTATGATCACAGTGTAGCATTCTAGCCTGCAGTCACTTGTACTTGGAAATCAGATTTTTTTTCCCCCATAGGTACCAGTAACATGTGGTGAGGTTCATGACTGGTGAGGCACTGACTCCTCTGGAGTCACACATACAAATCCACACTGTTAAACAGAGGCTTATTTTTCAATTTAGAACAGACTTGAAACATTAGTAGTTTTAAAGGTTTTAATTATACTTTTATTAATGCTATATTGTTTAACATTGGGATATCAAATACAATAAAATATTAAACATATAGCCACATTTGACTTTTAAAATTGTAATTTTATTTGGCTTATCTCTCTTTTTTATTAAAATTAAATATCATGTATTGTCTTACCTAAATTTGTATATGATGTCAGGGTACAGCTTGTTAACAACCTTCACAGAAGAACTTGGAGATTTAAATTTTCATCGAATCAATTTAAGTGTTGGTGTTTGCATTCTGTGACAAAGGACGATATTATATTTAAAAATTTTAAGACTAAGCTTTAAGCTATCCTCAGCTTGAGAAAAATACTCACCTATACCATCCCTCTTTCAGGAATGTAAAGGGATTTTTTTTCTGCTGTTTTCTTTTTTAACAGCAGAACTGGATGATAGTAGATTTGCCTGCTTTACCATCTCTCACATACACTTACACCGATGCAGACCTGCTCACTCAGAGGTTAATTAGGCTCGGGTTTTCTTCACCGACCTGCCAGATTGCTGGTGGCTCTTTCTGCAGCTCTGTCGGTGCCCTGCTAGCCATGAAACTTTAACCCCGAGACACCAACTCACAGCAAAAACTGAGGTGGCAGGTGAAATTACTCTCTGCAAACATCAGATTTCCCCAAGAAATATAGCTGTGCTGCGCAGCACCAGAAACTTTAATAGAGCTCTAAAAATGTAACTCGTGCTTTTTACTCTTTCATGCATGTTGCAGTTAACCCATCCCTCAGTCAAATTTACACACTAACTGCGGGGAAGTCAGAATAAATGAATATTATAGACTCCACCATTGTGCATTCCATTTCATGTGCACAGGGATGATAATTGAAAGAGAGTTTGGATGGATTTGAAGCTCGTATAGCTTCTCTGTCAAGCTGATTGTCATGTCATGCCACCATTGTGTTGTTAACATAAAGAAAACAATGAGAATTTGAGCAATATACTGAAACCTCTAGAGTACAAGAAGCCAGTTTAAATATTAAAGTATAATTCTTCTTCCTCTCAGAACATTAAACAGATCCCCCTCTGTTCACTGTCTCTGTGTGATGTTGAATATATTCATGCGGGCTGGCTGACTGCTCTGATGGCAGGTGCATGAAAATTGAAAGTTTCTGAATGACAGATTTGAAAGAAAGGGAGCAGTTCAGATTTCTATTTAATAAGGCGAACACAAGCGATCACAATACTCTTGCTTGGGCTAACGTCTTCGGGGCTCGGCACGTGGCGCAAAACATTCGACTGCAGCAGACTATTTGGCTTGAATTAAATATTTAGAATGTTTTGTGAGAAGGGTCATTTCAATTTTTGCCCCTGTGGTCTTCTTTCATGTCGCCCCTCTGCAGAGCTCACCATAGAGGAGCTAACAATGGTTCATTTCCTACTACTGAAGAGCCAGAAATGTACTCCGCTGTTACCTGGTTTCCCCCATGAAAGTGGTACGCTGACTGACCCCTGCTTTGTGTCAACACCCTCCATTTCATTCCACAGCACAGTGTGCTAGAAGTGCTAAAAACCCGGTGACAGAAAAGCAGAAATAATGCATTATTTGGGGAAAAGCAACTCGATGCAGCTACAGTTTGCATCTCAAAACTATAAACATCTTCAAGTCTGCTAGAGATAAAGGTCTGGGCTTTGTCTGGGCCATTCCAATACCAGAATACGCTTTATTCTCGACCTGAGTTTCTTGACCTGGTCCTCTAGGCCCACTGTCCTGAATGCTTTATGTGTGTCACTACTGCTGCACACCTGACTTAAATGAATGTGCGATTAAAGGGCTTCTGCAGCACTTGATGGCATGAAAAGGAGCTAATGAAATTATTTGAATTAGGTGTGCTGGAGCAGAGACACTTCTAAAACATGAAGGACAGTGGACCCTAAGGATCAGAATGAGAAACCCTTGTTTAGATCAAAGCACATTTGAGTGTTGGCATGGCCCAGTAAAGGTCCAGACCTTATTCAATTCAATTCAATTCAATTTCATGTCATCTCAAATCATTGACTGACAGCAGTCCCACACGGCGCGTGCATGTTGCAACAATGGAAGGGAAAATCCCCAGCAAAACCTGGCTCAGTACAATCAGGAATCTGCCTTAGCCATTAAACTTGGGGTAAACAGCAAAACTTGACTAATAAGCTAAGCATAAACAATATTGATTCCCTTACTAAAAATTATTCAATAAGTGCCCATTCTTTGGCTTGAAAAATGGATCTAAACTGCGTTGTAAGGGGGTCATTTCAAATTTGTCCCTGCAGTCTCCGTTTGCTTATTGAACATTGCTAGTTCAGGAACTAGCAATATTTCATTTCAGCTCCGAAAGGACCAGAAATATACTCTGCTAGTACCTGGGTTTCCCTCGTGAAACCAGTATGCTGACTGACCCCTGCTCTTCAGCAACACCCTTCATTTCACTCCACTGCTTGCTGCAAGTCCTATAACCTGAGAAAGAAACACAGGAGCCAATTATTGCCTGTTTCGTGGAAGGAAAAAATCTGAGGCAAGTACGGTTTGTATCCCTAAGATGTAAACAAACTCAATGTTTAAATCAGATTTCAGAAAACAAATCATGAGTACACCTACATTTCCTGATTTGTTCAACAGTGTTTTTTGTTGTTTTTAGCTCAGGATTCAGCATCCTAATTAGCCCCTAGGAGATTCATCCAACAGTTTGTGATTTTTCCTGATTTTTAATCAGTCTAATTTTTCTCTCCGACACACAGGCACATTCAGCAGCATACACACAAAGCCTCTGTTTGCATAATGTGTTCACTGTCTGATCCTCTGAGACTGAGCAATGTTTGTGCATGCCTGCTTCGAAGTGTCTCCTCTTCTGTTATGTGTGTGTTTGCGCATGCACGGGCGCAAGATTGGTCAAGTTCATTTGTATGTGTTTTGGAAGGGAGAGGGCTCACATCTCTCCACCACTCCTGCCCCAGCCACCCCCACTCCTTTTAGTCTGATGCCCTGGCTGTGGCTTGGCCATGATTGCTCAGAAAATTCAAAGGAATGAGCAGGAGAAAAAAAAAAAAAAAAAACGTCTGCCAGACTGTTTTTCTTGTTCTGTTATGGAAATTAGATTTTCTATCTCACTTCATCTTCTATGCTTTACTATCTCTTTGCCGAGAATAGGTCTGTCTCGGCTGTTAACACATTTCCTCGCTTATAAGTGCTCTGTTGTTCTCCAAAGCTTAGTTGAAGTTCAGCTTCTTAACTTCACAAAGAAATTACATTTTCTCATGAAATAAGAGCTGTCCTATAGTATCAGTTCTCTCAATCACTCTTGATGTATATTGTCTAGATCTTTGAAGCAATTTTTCACCGAATTACTCCCTACTTTGTTCATTGTCCTAACAAGTTATATCTACAGCACTAAAATTCATCTTTTAGTGCTGTGGCATAATCTCACTCAGTTCGGGAAAATTAATTTTTGTACATGTGCTGAATTCACGTCAGTAAATAGTACACTTTTACAAAATTACTGATGCCTCGATCACTGGCACCGCAGCTATTAAAAGTTTCTGTAGCCCCCTTCCTCAACAGTATGGTACTTAGTCTTCTTCTGTAACATCTCTTATGCTTTCTTCTCATCAGTTCTCTACAAAGAATATGGTTTAGGTATGTGACATGTGATGGCCATGAAAGAAAGTTGATTGTATGTCCAAAGAACCATTTCACTGTTGGAACATGTATATTTTATTGTCAAATGCATTAAATTCATATGCATAACATATGAACATCCACCAGCACCTTTGCATTTGCTTCTACAAGTACTTGTGAAAGAATAGGTCACTCACAAGAGATCAGCATATTATTGTGATAGTGTGCCACTTGTGAAAGAGTTGACTAACTCTTTGCGCTAAGTTGATGCTACGAGCACAGACTTAGCCAACACTGTATAAAGCTAATAGATTCAGATGTAGAACTTTCATGTGGTCTTCAGATCAGTTCATCAACAATATGGAAAACTTCACTGTTGCATACAACATGCAACTGTGCAAACCATGTTGCCACTGGACTCTACAGAGCGATGGAGTTGTGTTGTCTGGAGTGATGAATCATCCTAATTCCTCTGGCAATCCAATGGATGAGTTTGAGTTTGACAGTAGACATAAAAACAGCACTCATGTGAGTTCTCTTTGCCAAGCATAATGTTTGGTGGAGGAGACATTTTAATGTCAGTGTTTTTAATAAATTGGATTTGGCTTAGTCCGGTCACTAAGAGACCAACCCTTAGCATCCCGCCAGACATTTTGATTGGTGAGTGAGACTTAAGATTAAATTAGCATTTTATCAATTGTTTCTTTTTATCCAATGCTTGCAGTGGTTTTCATAATTTCAGTCTTTCTTATTGTGTACAAATTGTGCTATATAAATAAACTTGTCTTGCCAATTTGATGCCTCTAACTCTGTGGGAACAGCTTGGGGATGGCCTCTTGCTGTTCTAACATGACTGCACACCAGTGCACAGAGCAGGGTCCATAAATACATGGATGAGTGGGTTCAGTGTGGAAGAGCTTGATTGATCTGCACAGAGTCCTGACTTCGGCTTAACAGAACTCATTTGGACTGAATTAGAGCAGCAACTACCAGGTGACAAGGATAAATTATATTTAAAAAAAAAATAAATAAATAAAAGAGACAGTGGTTTCACTCAATAGGCATGTGCCTTATTATCCAGATTCAGTAGCTCACTTAATTTTCCAACCATTTCCCAAAACTCACACTGTGGGACCAACAATTAGCAGCTCACATGCTTCATAGACACAAGTTGATGTTTTATAAAACAGATGTACTTCTTTTTTCATGTTTTGAGCGATTGAAAGCACATTGCTAGATATGTTACCATACACATGACAGCAGCCTCACTCTCATACAGCACAGTTAAAGTCAAAGTCACAGTGTTTAGCAAACTCCATGTCTATGTCTAAGAAAATGTCAGTGCTGGCATAGCTCTCAAACAACCAGTTGGTATGTAGGCACCATCTAAAGATTGTTATAGAGACATGGTCACCACAAGAGGCAAGTTATCTCAGTTCTTTCTTAGTGAACTTAGATATTCTTTTTTACCTTTCTTTCTATTCTAATTAATGTGTGTGTGTGGTGGGTGGTGGCCAGATGAATGTGTTTTTGCTTTCAGCCCAGTGACTATGGGCTACTGCTTTGTTTGATTCTGCTGGGAAGTCACATCTCATTTGGGAATGACAGCAGTCTGGAGTTTAGATTCTTTTAGTTGAATGTCAGAATGACTCTCTAATTATTTTGGTGTTAACTAGTGATACAAGCCAATAGCATTGTATTTCTAGCCATTTTGTGCATTCAAACACTAAACGCGCATTATCAAAAATGCAACTTTTGTCCCATTTTTAGTTCCACTGTATGCTGTATGTCCAAGTGATTTAAAAATAGCAGAAGTGCTGCTAAAGGCTTCTAACAGCAACTTTTCTGATGTTTTAGATGGGGTGCTCTTTAATGTTATTTCTGCTGGATGGTGAAGGCCATAACCTAAGCCATGCACCCATCCATCTGTCTGTCTGTCCGTCTGTTCATTATCTTCCGTGGTTGGCGGAGACAGCCACCCAAGCAGAGAGGCTTTCCTCTCCCCAGCCACTTGGATCAGCCACAAGTGGCCAGCTCCTCCTGGGAATCCCAAGCCGTTCACAGGCCAGCTGAGATGAGATGCTGGATGGTGGAGGTTCTCTTTGAATTCCTCCCACCACTGAGTTTTTGCCTCACAGACCACCTGACATTTCACTGGATCTTCTGGTGTCCATTAGGCCAAAAAGACCCAATAAGAATCTTGGGTCTTTTTCAGCCTGACACCATCCCTCACCACCAGTGTCCACCATCATGTTTGACAGTTTCCACTGCAGCAGAGCCTGACAACCATGGCCCCATAGCTCCAGTCTGCCGACTAGTCAATGGAATCACGGAACGTGGCCCACTCGGACTCAGTGGCCCCCATCTTTCCTGGAAGTTGTTCAAAGCTCTCCCAGAGGTGGGAGTTAAAGCTCAGTCTGATGAGAGACGTTCCCAGCAGACCCTTACAATACGGTTGGGGCTGCCAAGTCTGACTGGCATCTTCCCATGACAACCACAGAAGTCCAATAACAGCGGATTTGGTGTTATTAGGCGCATAAGCACTAACAGCAATTAAAATCTGTCCCTCCACATGTATGTGGAGGGAGGATACCTTCTCATTCACTGGGGTGTAATCCAACAAACAGATGCAGAGAAACAATTATCCTCAAACTCCTTCATGTATTAAAACCTTTTATTATCTTAGGCCATATTCTAAATTTCAGAAAAAAAGGAGATTTAATTATCTGTGAGACACTATTATAAAATTAACAGAAAAAAAACACTATACAATATATCACTCTGTGTAATATATCTAAATAAGTTTCACTTTTTGGATGGAATTACTGAAACAAATGACCTTTTCAAAGATATTTCATATATTGAAAAGCATCTAGGCATTTTAAGGTCATTTTTAAAGCAAAAGAAAGTCTGGTGTAGCATTTCTGCATCTTCATCCCGATAGTCATCAGCAGTTTATATTCTGAAATGTTTAGCATATAGGATAGCAGCCATGTTATAACCAATCTCCAAGCATCACTTTCCAGCTGCTTCCTAATCAGGGAGATTTTCAGCTGAGTGTGTAAGTGGAGGTAGATGTTGCTGGTGTTATCAAGTCAGTGCCTACCTTATCTGATACTTTCTCGAGTTCAGCACACAACAAGCCGAGGAAGGAAGCTAAATTGTGCCTTTCAGCAAGCTGGAACTTGCTGTGTGTGCTTATTGTGGAGAAATAAAAGGGTTAAATGTAGAAATAATGAAGCCTGTCAGTTTTCTTGAGAACAGTTCCCCATATAAAATCAATAAAATAACTTAATAAAATAGATTTATTCCTCAACAATGAGGCAAATAAAATTAGAATAATACCACTTATTAGTGGAAACAAAAGAGCCCTAAAAAATATGTTTTGAAACGTGTCCTTTTTTTAATCCTTGTGTTGTCTTGCGGGTCAAAAGTGACCCATTACCATGTTTAGCTGTAGAAAAATTACCCTAAACTATCGTTTTCCGACTTGACATTTTATGACTTTTCCTAAATTGACCCTGTCATTAGAAAAAGTGATACTTTGTTTTTGTTTATATTTCCATGTGGGCTGTACACCACTAGGGTACAAGGTTCGTCTTATGGGTCATTTTTGACCCTGTGAATTATAAAAGCATTTAAACACCACAAAAAGAGTTCAAAGACCATACACAAACTCTAATACACACACACACACACACATCTGCAACCTACCCCCTCCTCCCCCCTCCAGACACATATCAAAAAGACTGGACTGATGTACGAATTGAACTTGCATTTGACCTGCACCTGCACTCTCAATCTGCATTTAACTCCCCACATCAAGCTCCCAAACACAGCAGAAAACAAACTCAGACATACAGTAATAAAAACAAATTAGGTATAGAGGATATGAAGGTAAGCTAAATCTGAATGCCACTAGTAGGTTTTTTGCTGATGCCATTAGTAGACGTTTCACTGCCCAACAGGTGCTACGTTGTATGTTTGCACATACTGTCCTACATGAGATCTTCAGCATAAGAAGTTGAACATCTTATGTTGAACATATTCTTGTGCTGAAGATGTTCAATGTAGGAGCATCTTCATATGGTGAAGAACATCTTCATGCTATGAAGATGTTCTTCAACATCTTGTGTTGAACATCTTATGTTCAATGTGGGGTGTGAAGGATAGGATGATCTTTGTCTTATGTTGAAGATTTTCATCATAAGAGAATCTTTATAAGATGAAGAACATCTCCATCTCATGGGGATGTTCTTCTTATCTTATAAGATCAACACCTTAGTTGAGCAGAAAATGTTCTTCATCTTGTGTTGAAGATGCTCAGCATAAGAAGATCTTCATGAGATGAACATCATCTCGTGAAGATCTTCTTCATCTTGTGTTGAAAATCTCATATAATTATGAGACACAACATAAGTGCTGATGTTAAATTGTTCACAAAATCAAGCAACATTTTGTTCTGTTGTGTTACAAGAGGTACTTTTATAATTCACTTCTTAAAAAAATGTAAAGGAATGAACTGTTGACTAAAACGTTCCAAATTGTTGACTTTTTTTCCCTTTCTGTATAATTAATTCAGAAGTAATAACTTTACAATTATATAATTACAATAATAAACCTTTGCTGTGTAAAAGAAAACTGCTACAACACATGGTTTGTGGCAAAAAAAAAAAAAAAAAAAAAGAGTGTAATCCTGTTGATCGTCTTTTTTGTATTGTATAACAAAAATACATGTTAAAAATTGTATAAGATTGAGTTGAATTGATAAATAACAGATTGGTTCATCATGCAAAATAGATTTTGGATTTAAAATTCAATTAATTTGCTTTATTTTGGGGTTTTTGTTAGGGCGGGTCATTTTTGACCTGTAGTACAAGGGGAGTAAACAGAATGTTAAGATTGCACAAGGGTTAATGAGAAAAGGCTGATAACATACAAGCAGAATTTGTGCAAGCAGACATCATTGACTCACAATGTGAAATTAATTTAATACTTGAAAAATCAATTAAGTTAATCTGCCCTTAACAGCAAACAAAGACACAGCTGCAGAGCTGCAAGAGAATTTCTTAATCTCTGATAATTAATAAGCAGGCCTCCATAAAATGCTCATTTATTTTTCTCCGGAGGATGCAAAATCACTTCAAATGTACACCAACACTTTTCTTTATCAGGCCAAAAAAAAACAAACATAAAATACAAAAAAGCTTCCAGCCCAGATTCCTTTCTACAAGAGCTTACAGTTTTCTATTCATAGAACTCCTTTTGGAAATACCAAGCAGTCATAATGGAGCCAGGATCTGATTAACCTTCTCGCTTCCTTGCACAATGGCATCCTACCCTGAGACTCAGCCCTGTAATGGAGTCCGCTATCGCCGAGCCTACTCCAAACATTCTTCGCACCGCAGGACTCGACGACCAGATTGGAATCCCTTAACTCCTCTCTGCATTCGGCACACAGTGGGGGAAACAAAGCACCCTCTAAGCCGATGCCCCTCAACATTAATCTATCTTTCTGCTCCACTTGCACACATCCACACACCACAGGCATCCTATTTAGCGCCTTTGTTACCGTTTTGCATTCACAATCGCAAACTCTCATGAGTAAAGACAGCAAAAAAAGAGGGTATTGTCGGCTTGCAGAATCTTTAAGCACTGCTTATTTAAGGTATATCCCTGCATTATATACATATTAATGATAATTACTCTTATTTTAGCCACTTGGTAAACTAACTAAACTTAATTGGACCATTAAATGGGACAAGATTACTTCAATACAGCATGATAAGGATCACTAAGATAAAAGCTTTTCTTAGTCTCCACACATAAGGGTCACATAAGCATTATAAGAGCAGAGATGCTTTAAATCAGCATGCTGCCTCAATATTGCCATCTTCTGGTTAACAACATTATGCACTTCTTCCACTCAGGGTTTTCTGCTGTGAAGCAAATGGATTGCTTGTGCCAAAACTGTCAGAGGGAGTGATTACACCCCTCAGTGGCCAGTTGGCCCAACAGTCCACCCCCGGTGGCCAGGCCCGTGGGTGCTGTTGGGACCAGGAGGACCGGAGCTTTGGTCAGGAGCCAGTCCCACTTTTAACAGCCAGCTCCAGCTCAGCCCAAATATCATCTTCAACTGCCAATGAGAAACGGTTCTCACTCATCAGATAATGGCTGAGAGGGAAATTGCTTCGAGGAGCTGACATTCTGTGATGACAGTGCGGAGATGTGATGCATTCGGGGAGCAGGAGAGGGACCCTGGTTCTTGAAAAAGCATCAAATTAGCATCAAGGCTACATGCACATGGAGGCATATATAAATGCAATCATAGGAAAACCCACATGCAAGAAAGATACACTTTATCTTTTCTGTGTTGAATAATATTACTTTCTCACCGACTATCTGGTTTATTCACAGTGTGCCTGAGCAAGAAAACTCTTTTTACCTCAGTAGACATAGTGGTTTGTTAAAGTATATAGACCTCTTTGACATTTCATATCAAATTTCAGTGTATTTTATTAGGATTTTATGTGATAGACCAATGCAAAGTACATATTAAGTGGAAGTGAAAGAATGGATGGTTTACATTTTTTAAGTAGTGGCATGTACTTGTTTTCAGGTCTCTTGAGAACTTTGGATTCTATTTTAGAAGTTGTATTTGTTAAGTCTTTACCAACTTTGACTCAGATTTTTGTTCATTCTTTTAAGCTTTTCCAAGGATTTTCAAATAAATATTAGATCTGCACTTTCTCTGGGCATTTCAAACACAGAAACGTGCTCTGAACAGTTTTGCTTTTAGCTTGTTTTTCACTTTATTTTGGGGTATCAAACAAAGTCAGTGCCTTCCACACTTTTCAGATATATATTCCGCAACAAAAAGTAAATAATGTATCATTTTTCTTCTAATTCATAATTTTGTACAACTCTGTAACTTGAAATATAATAATTTTTCAAATAGTATGAAAATGTATGAATAATATGAAGGCCCAACAATTTTATATTTATGGTTGTAATGCTACAAAATGACAAACGGTAAATTGGGGTGAATACTTTTGCCAGACACTAAATTTAGTTATAAGTTTAAACACGTTCATATCTTTTTGCACATAAAAACACACTGAACAAGTAACATTTTAGGTCTTGTTCATCCTACAGCAACCACTAAAAATGTTTGAAAAGGATGTGCATCACATTCAAATAATGTCTAGAAGTAACCATTGGGCCTTCAATCAGGTAGCTGAAAAAAAACATACATAAAATGTAATGCAGTCACTATAATTGCAATACATTTTATAAGTTACATCTTCACTTCAGAGGTAATAGAAGTAGAAGCAAGTTGTAAATTTCCAATTTTTTAATGTTGCCGCCTTTACTCACTGTTAGAAAAAGCTGTCTCTTTCATGAGGTAGATAGAACTTTTGTGAATATATATATATATATATATA
>CAEGAG010037679.1:0-13673 GCA_903067065.1 Brachyrhaphis terrabensis
CCACGACAATGTCTGGTTGGTTCGCCCTTACCATTTTGTCTGTCTGGATCTGGAAGTCCCACAGGATCTTAGCTCGATCGTTCTCTACTACCTTTGGGGGTGTTTCCCACTTTGATCTTAATGATATATATATATATATATTATTTTTTTTGATAAATTGATGGTTATCCATTTACCATATTTCTACTGTGTTTTTGTGTCACCTTTGCTTTGAATCTTGATCATTTCTTATGTTGGGTTGTATTTCTGGTGTGTTTACATTTCGGATTTCTCTTTCTTTGTTCCTCAGTTCATTGTATCAGCTAATTCAACAGCTTAGCTTCAATTGCATCCCTTCCCTCACAGCTGCACCCTGTTTCTAATCAACCACCTGCTCATTGTTCAGCAATTAATGCTCCTACTGAAATATCTTTCACGTTAGTCAGTTCTGCGTCAGATTTTCCTGTTACCTCTAGCATAGTTTCAAGTCCTTGTGTATTTTTCCATTGTATTGATTTCTTTTCTTTATTTAGTTAAGTAAATAGTTACAATTTTCTGCATTTGGATCCAGCTCTACACCGTTCTGGCAATCTTTTATCTTTTTATTACTGTTTTTTTTTTTTCTTTCTGCCAAACCGCTACTTGGGTATTTCACCCTGAACAGTCAGCTTAAAGCTGGGCTTGTTCCTTCCATACCATGCCATGCTGATGCAGTCGTAGATGCAAAAGGAGCCCTGACCACATACTGAGAAGGGAAATAGACTGTACAGTACATGGATATCAATTTTAGTTTACATTTAAGTTGGTATAATCATTCAAACCAATAGAAAGGTACAAGAAAACTTAGCCTGTGTGAAATGTACAACTTCAAATTGGAATTGAACTACAAAAACAAATTAAGATATATTAAGATCCACTCGCATTGTACACTTCTGTCTCATTGATAATATAAATAAGAGCTGTTTCATAGAAGGTAAAAATGCATTTCCCAGAATGGAACAGGAAGGTTTCAATTGGTGACTGGAATAAGTAATGAAGAATGTGGAAGATCATGGAGGGACTGATGTAGTTAATAAATTCTTTAAAAGATTAAAGAGATTAAAGGCAGCAGCAAAACGTTATCTGTGCCACTGTGCAGATCCACAGGTGTGTTTGTGTGTGAACATGAGTCCAGCAGGTAAAATGGAGCCGACACCAGGCCCAAGAGATTTTAAATGTTAGATTCTCTGTGTCTATTTTATGAGAACTGTGCAGAAAAAATTAAGAAAAAAAATGGTTTTGCCTCCAGTCATGTATGTCTGAAAGAGTTTGTGGACATAAAAGCGGGTGTAATGACTGAGAAGGTTTTCAGTCTTCTCACGCAAACGTTGTCACGCACACACATTGCGTGCAGGTATAGATCCCATTCTCCGTGCCTGAATCTATTCTGGTGCATACAAGCCTTGTGAAGAGTGTTTCTTTTTATTTGTGACTGATTTTAAGGTTTAAGCATCAAAATAAGTACATCCTACAGCCTCAAAGTTCTAAAACTTTAGTGGTTTGAGATGGCCACAAAAAATAATCACACACATCATCATGAATTTTCTTTTCTTTGTTTAACTGCAGTCCAGGGTTGAAACTCTTGTGTTTATGGGAGCAGGATGTATGCCTTGACAGCAGGTAATCTGAGGTGATTTTAACTTCCCGTGTAACATTCCATGACAGATATGTTTTGCACATGTTATGTTAAAGAAACCAAAGTTTTGACTAGCAGAAAAAAAATATACATGGTTCATACTTTCTCCGTATCACTGATTATATCAGAATATTTCTTAAAACGGAACCTCACTTTAACTGAGATACAACATTGTGGCTATTGTTCTGTAAATGAGAACAATACCTGCGCCCATAGGAGACTGCCGAACAGCCTCCAAGGCTTGCGTGTGCGGCATCGAGCAAATGCTAATAGGATTATTTTGTGCTGCAGGTCATGACACCTCACATGAATGCTGCCCTGGCCTAATATAAACTCACAGCACATTTCCATCACTGCTTGGTGAACCCAATTAATGTGGAGCTAAAAGGTTCAGTTGGTTGTTTTCACTAGTCCACAAAGCAACATGGAAAAATAAAACATATATAAAAAAAACTTAAACACTCATTCTGAACAATTCCCCCCAAAATGTTCCATTCAACAACAACCACTCTTAATTTTTAATGCTGTCTCCACAAATAAAATCCCAATTTAGACCAGACAGTCAGCACCAAGTACTGGTTGAATAATTAATGTAATATGACAGCAACAGAGCTGTGCCAATAATATGTAACTTTGCTTAGCTAAAATAGTGTGCTAGTTACCAATAACACCATCTTCTAAGTATTATACAGGAAGCACTATGTGAATACTGGCTGAAATGTTGGTCTGACAATGCCAGGTCAAACTTAAAGATCTGCATCTATCCCAATAATGTGGCAATAAACAAAATACTGTATCCCTTAAAATACTTATTCCAAATGAATAAGTTTGGGTGCTAAACTGACCTGCCTCCAGTCCAGATCTCTCTCCAACTGAGAATAATTTGATGGATCATGAACAATGCCTGATGTAGAAGACTTAGAAGAAGTCAACTGGAATCAGACAAAAATGACAATATTTCCCATTCAAAAACTCCAGTAACTGATCTCTTTGCTTCTATGATGTTTAAAGACTGTGAATACATGGCCATGTCTTCAAACTTTTATGATGTGTTGCGACTGAAGTGTATTGGAAGTTCATTGGTTGTCAGCAGTTTTTAACTGTGAATAAATTCTGCATTCATAAAGGCTAAGGCAATGTTTCTCAACCTTTTTTTGGCCAGCCCCCCCTTTCCATTTCCAGGTCCCTTACCGCCCTCCATCAAAAATTTATAGGCTTCTTTGCACTGAATATTATTCTATTATTAATATTACTATCACTATTGTTGATGCTTTAATTTTTATGGTTGTTTCTGTATTTATCATCAAAAATAATTTTTCCAGAGAACAAAAAAGCCATGGGAATAAAACATTTTTTTACAGGCATCTACGAAAAATGCAATGAATGGACATTCAACTTAAAATTGGTAGGTCTAAAAGCAGCCAATCAGAGTGGAAAAAAAAAATCTTCTTCTGTGCCATTTTCTGATGTTAGTTGTTAAATATTGCACAAAATAACCAGATAAAAGATGTACAACAATGCCAGTTTAAACTATTTGCAAAAGACTGTGCTGTGCAACATTAAAACATGGATAGAACTGCAATTATATTAATCATAGCTTTTCTTCTCTTCAGTGTCTCTGTGAGTTTCTGGTGGTGCAGCTCTGTGTTGCCTTCAGGAGAATGGGACATCAAAGTATCATCCGTAAAATTTCACCCACATGGCATTTACTGTGTAAACCAATGCTTTTAGTGGAAAAACAAAAGTTTCAGATCCTTTTAATGCCATATAGATATGGGACAGAAACATGGATTATGTCTTTATGTAGACCAATCTATTGATTTATAGATTAATAGTTTTTCTGGACAGAAATTACAAAGAACAAAGCTGGTTCTTAATCAAATCAAATTCTAATGAGTCAAACTGAAAGTGTCATGGAGTCACTTAACACCAAACATTACATTAACTCTGAATAAAAAAATAATATTGAAGAAATAAATATATAAAATAAAACCTAATTAAAAACATAAATAAGTGATAAGTTCTTTATTACTGTTATTGTCTGTAAAATATATTTCTTCTTAGTTCTAGATGTGTTCTCACAAACCCAACAATATTATTTTACCTTTTATCTGAAAATAGTGTCTGTTTGTTCTTGCCATACAATCCTCTATATTAATTATTGCTCGAAAGGTCTTGCCATACCAGTTTATTCCTGTGTATTTACTTTAGTTTGTTAGTTAATTCTTGCATTTTGTTCTTAATTCATTTCCATTTATTTTTTTGTTGGATTAGTATTATCCTCTCTTGGTTTATTGTTATGTCCTCTTCAGTTTTGTTTCCTGTTACCAGTTTTATTTTATCGTTTGTGTTGGCCTGCTGCACCGCCTAATCATCATGAGTTTCATCTGATCTGTCTGTGAAAGCTCTTGATTTTTCACTGTTCAGCACCGAATTCTCTGATCCTGATTCACGTCTTCTACGTCTCAGTTCTCTTGTTTCAGAGTTTTGCGCAACATGTTCGTCGTTTTTTTTTTTTTTTTTTTTTTTTACCCCCTACGATGCGGGGCGGTCGGGAAGCGTATCGACGAGTAAAGGACTGACGTAAACCTTTTAAACAACGGAAAAATCCCGTTATTCTGATTATTAAAATTCAAAAGTGCTGTGGTACTATCGTTTCATACCGGATCACTTAGCATGTTTTAATGTTACACAATACAGTTTTAGCAAGTTGCTCAAAGTCTAAACTTGTATTGTTGTACATATAAGATGTAAAGCTTACCTTGGAGCAAACGCCCCCCAAAGGAATCCTAGCGCCCCCCTTTTGTAAAAAATATTCCGCCAGCGCCCTGTTGAGAAACGTTAGGCTAAGGCATATATGTTACTGAGACCTTGATCTGCAATCTGTTTTCAGAAATTGCCATTTGATACAAAATTACCTCTTATTTCATTAAGATGAAAAATGTCTTTGTTTACTCATTGAATATGTATACAATGTTCCATTGTGCATCAAATGTGGATTTATGAGATTTGCAGATCAATATTGTTTGAATTTATGGAAATGATTTGTAGTTAACATGTTAAGAGCTCTAACAATCAAAAACAACATGGGTTCATGAAGATATTCATGTTCTTGCTCCTTTTAAGTGATCTTGAGATAATTAGGAAGAGATAAGACATGTGCTTTGTCTAGTGGTCAGTGATTGGAGCTACAGGACTTTGTGGTAGAGGAAGGGGTTAAACTGTTATTTTGGGCAAAAACAAAAGGATGTAATCAGTAGACAACAGGTCAAAGTGAGCTTGCCGCTTTGTCATAAAAATCAGCTGAACAGCCCACACTGATATATCCTTCGCACGCAACCAATGCAGCACCAACACTTGCATGTCATGAACGCAAAAGTCTTCATGTATTTCCATGCTGGTGTGTATGTGTTGAGGTGAGCGTGTGTTTTGTGAGGTGCTGGCTAGATCTCCTTCCTTCCCCTATGAAGTGTGAATACCAGATTAGTAACTGAGCCAACGATTTCCTTGCTGCTCTCCTTTTACCTTGCAAGCCAGCACGTTCGTGATCTGCTGCAGAAACAATGGTTGCGTGCGGAAATATCTTGGTCATTTATCTTTCTGTCACCTTTCCCTCTACAGTGGAGCACGGAGGTGTCATAACTGAACATAAAAGGGAAGGCAAAGGAAGGAGAGATCAGAGAGGACTAAAAAAAATCACAAGACAGCGTGTCTAAGTAGAGTCATGACCCACACTGACAAAGATAAAAAAAAAAGAGAGAGAGCAATATCAGCAAAAATGAATGAAGTATATCCAAGAGGAAATTCAGCTAATGGAAATTCATCCATGAAGAAAGCCCCTGGCTTCTTGTTGCAAGGCAACAGTAATTATAACTTCACCAATGTACAACTCTGTGCTGTGTGTGACTACTTCAAGATGCAAAATATCAGAAGTATAGAAAAACAGTTTACCTGGAACATTTATCAACCTTTATACACAATTACTGGCTATTTTTTATTTTTTGCTTACACAAATAGTAAATCAGACAATTACTTATCAGCAACGTACTAATTATAATGGATATGATGATATTCACACCAGGACTAGAATGGTTTGCAATTTGAGTAAAATTTCATAAAAATGCTATTGGAGCGGGAAGTTTTAGAATTTTACAACTTGCAATTTTAGGCCTTGGTTTTTGGACAACTTACAACTTTCCAAATTGGAAAGTTAGCAGAACCTTCCCAGTTATTATTCCAATTATTTGGAAATTCTCACTTCCAAGGGGGAAAAAAAAATGTACAGATAGTCTATGGCACTCAAGATGGCATCTGACATCTTTACCCAAGATGTCCAGATGCTGAATAAAAATATTTTCAAAGTTTTCTCTTTACACCGGTGGAAAATGTGTTACTATTTTAGTTTCAAACCAACATTTTTCATCTTATTATGACCTTCTATGCGTCTATCTATATATGTTTGAAATTTTATTATAACATATTCACAAAACTATTCAATATGGGTTTTTGAAGCATAAGGTGTCACTTCTTGTTCAGACACTTCTCTATAGAATACAAATATTACAGGTCACCTTAGTTCCTGTGGGGAAACAGCTAATGGAGGAGCTTGGCACGCAACAATAGTCACGCACGGCATACAGTATATTAACATTTTCATCCCCTATGCACACATGCACTCACATCATCCCACTCGAACCTTCATGCAGAGTGAACTTTGTCAAGCAAGTCAGCCAATCAACGGGCTTAGAGAGAGAGCGCGAGACAGAGAGAGTGCTGTTCTGCTATTAATGAAGAGGGCTCACGCTGCCTACTTTTCTGCCGATTTTTAAACCAGATAAATTACATATCTGGACTTCTGCATTGTTATCAATATTATGAAAGAGATAATCATTTTTAACTTACGGGTATATATTTCTGTGGACTCTATGAAACAATGGCTTGAAAGTAGTTCAGCAGTTCTACAAAATACAATATTATATCCAAAGTAAAACTGAACAAAAACAAAAGCATATTTTAGCATAAATTTTTTTTAAATAACCAAAGTGTTTTCTAATATTGTAAAGTAAGGCCCCCGTATTTATGACATTTATATATTTTTGTGACTACAAAAACGGCACGTTGTGAGCATTATCTTAAATAGACGATCTCCGAGTTAACGATCGCGCATTGCGTGCAGACTGTGTTTATTCGGACATAGGAAGTTGAGAACGGACAGAGGTGACGGTCAACCTCGTTTATAAAACAATGTTATTGTCCACTATTGATGTGAATACATTTGCTTGTTTTCTTGTGGATGGAGGGTAAAAAAAAGAAGTGAGAAATAGCCAAAATAAATAAATAAATAAAATAACTACATTTTGGAGTAGGCCTACCTCACATACATTTCGACTTTATGCATTTTTTAAGACTTCAGAAAACGTGCTTTATCTTACCTAGCCCGGCAGGATTAACATAACCCAAACTTACTAAAATTGCCGAATCAGTTCTGTGTCCCATATTCTCTAATAAGCTGGCATTTTTAGTATGGATCAGCACCACAATATACACATGACCCTATTATACTTAGGTGAACAAATAAGCCTCAAAATCCAGTTTAATTCAGTTCACAGCAATAATACAAAAGAACAACAACAACAAAAAAACAAACAAAACAAAAAAAAGATAATATCCGTTGTTACAATGATTTACCAAGGTAATTAAAAAAAAAATCAACCATTAGCTTAAAACTTCTAAAAGTATTCACATCTTTTGAACTTTCTGAGTATTTCAACCACATATTTCAACCACAAACCTTAGGACTTTTGATTTAACTTATATTTTAGCTTAATATAGCATACTGTGTAGTGGATAAAAATTGTGTAAAGTTTTAAAAATCCTTTATGAATAAAAATCTGCTAAGTGTTTTATTTAGCCCTTTTACTCTGCAAACCTTTAATAATCCAGCCCAACCAACTGCCTTCAGATGTCACTTAATTTGTACATAGAGGTCAAATGCATTAATGGTATAAATGCAGGTAATGTTCTGATCTCTTCAATACATCATCTAATAAGACACTGAAAGTTTTTCTTTTCAGCAGGGAGAGTAAGGATAGTCATAGTTGATGGGGATAGGGATAGGTCAAAATTAAGGACAATAAAGGAAAAAACCTAAACAACAGCCAATTACAATTGAATGGTTTAGAATAAAATAAAATGCATGTCTTAGAATGGACTAGTCAAAGTCTAGACCTAAATTTAATTGAGAATTCATTGTGATTGAGTAGAATTGGAAATGGCTGTTCACAGACTTTCCCAATTCCAGACTGACAGAATTTAATCTATTTTGCAAATAAGAATGGACAGAAATGGACATGCAACATAAAAACACAAGGAGAGGTGGTTTTCCAAAGCATGGACAAACAGGGTGAGCGAGGGGTTAAAAACAAATTCAGGATGCAATAAAATTTTTTATTTTATAAAACAATGAATCTTTTTACTTCCACTTTTCAATTATTTTAAACTTTTGTTTATTCTTCTCATAAAAATCCAATAAAATGGTTAGAAGTTTGTGGCTGTTCTGTGACCAAAGGTGAAAAAGTCAAAGTGAGTACTTTTTAAATGCACTGTGTCAGCTTACATGTGTCGTACATTGTGCTTTTTCTTTTTAGATTGTCACAATAAAATGGAAAGTAATAAAATGGAGGTTGCTGCAATACACAGCAGCCAGGTTTATTTTGGAACCAGGTTGCTGTGTATTTCAGATTTCTGCCCAAGTCCCTCTTGAAAATGAGATCCAGATCTCAATGGGGTTTATCTGGTTAAATAAAGGAAATTAAAAAAATAAAAATAAAAATACATTTAATGAGAAGCGTGATGGAGAAGGAGTCAGTCGTCACATCTCATGTTTATCCTGCCTGTGCAGCAGTGTAGAAAAATGAGCAGTCATATCCTTTGCCCAGAATACTTTGTTGAGATAACACTTGCACACACTTGTTTTGCACACTTGATCAAGAAAGTTTATATTACTTTGCACCAGTTGCGGCTGTTTTGAATGCTCCACAGATCTTTTTAAAGACCTCGGCTTCTTTCATAAACTTGATTGTGTGTCTCTGAACAGCTGCAAAGAGTTGCTCTTCCTCTCTGTGATTTAATTCTGAAGACACACCAAAGGAGGGAGCATGGAAAATCACAAGCATTACTGATTTATACACCTTGTGTTCAGATGAAAAGCGGAGAGAATCCAATGGAATGCTAAGAAGAGATGAAGAAAAAAACCCTTGCGTGAGGAAGCTCTGGTTCTACAGGTACACACGTACCACTGAGGCTTTTGTGTGCCAAGCTTTATCTCCTTAATCAGTTCTCTCTGCCACTAGTTAATCATTTGTGCATGCCAGGTGCTCAGACACACTGGATTTATTACACGCAGTGGGAGAACAGAGGCAGAATGATGACACAGCAGCTGATAGTGCTGACTTAGCTGCAGGACAGACACCGCCACTGCCCCTTTCTTTTGCACTGGGGGGAATACGTTATTTGAGTGTATTGTGAAACACTCCCAACATTTGATTGTCCTGTGTCTCAGCGTGTCGATAAAAATAGATGCATAGAGTCTGAACACATCTTAGTCCTTGTTAATGTTTAAAATTGTATACTCCTTCAACTATAATATGTGCGATTAATGCTCCAAGGATAAAACATTAGTGGGGAAACAAGCAGAAAGCATTTCTGTTACGCAATTCAGGTTGACTCAGGTAGAAAGAGTGTGTTAACATCACCGGCTGCTGTGAGCCGCCTTGGCATGTGTGATAAATGAGGGCAGTAATCCAATGGCTCGGTGTACTCTCACACCAGCAGATTAAAGATGGTGATCGTGATACGGCACCGCTCAAGAGACACGACAGAAACTACCGAAGGAGCTGCCACGCCTGGCCTGTGCATAAATCACAATGGCTGCATGCTAGAACGCTATTGTGTTTTTGTTTCTGCTGGTATCTGCAGCGTTATAGATGCTTGCATGCAGTAGACATAACTGAGTGTGTGAAAATGACACAGGAAACAGTCTAGTTGTTTGTTGCCAATGGGTGTAACATAGCTTAAGTAAATTTTGATCCCTTCAGGCCAACGCTTGTTGCCATTCACTTATTTCTGATACATGTGCATCTTGTGAACAGAACTGCAAAATTCATTTTTCCTGATTTTCTTTTCCAAATTGTCTGCATGCTTGCTGAAAAATTGCCATGCACAATCTACAGCTTTTCCATATTAAGTTAAAAAGAGCATCAGAAAGTACACAGGTTTTTTCCAAGGAAATGTTAGTGATGTCAAGCGACATGTAGTGACAAGAAAGTCTTTTATCCAGTCTGCCGTGCAGTGCCACATCAAATGATGTTACAAATAGATCTGCCAACAGCCTATTACTGAGCCCGTCAGGCCAGGAAGGATTTCAATCAATCGCAGCTGTGATTTATGAGGAATCAGCATTGCAGTTGTCCCCAAATTAAAAAAGTAATTGTCGTAAAACTGCACCTGCCTCTCAGATTGAGCTATTTCTTTGTAGAACAGTTCATCCTGGACCCAACAGGTTGTTTCAAAATAACAGAAATATCACACGAAAAGGCTGTTTATCTTATTTCATGTTATTTATCATTTCCTTAACCAGGTCAGTTAGTACGAAAAAAAATCTTATTTACAATTACGACCTGGCGGGGAGGGAAGAACCCATACAAAGATCAAGCCGCACACGTTGCAGTAAATAAAAAAAAACATTAACAACACTGTTAAAGTCATAAAACAGTAAAAACAATATCTGCTGCTTTCAGGGAGACAGCGGCTCAGGAGTTAAAGTTTTTTCCTGCAACTAATGGGTTGCCTGTTCAAACACCGGACTGTAAAGGTTGGTCTGAGACACCTGACCTGCCTGCCCTGCTGGTTTTGGTCAGAGGCCCAGTGGCAGCCTTGCTGACATTGTGGCTACAATGCAGCTATAAAAATGCTGCTTGAAAGAATATTAACTGCACACTCAGGTTCCCACCCTTAAAATTGTTGAGGTTACACTGAGGGTTTTTTCCTGTTAGAATTTATTTATTTATTTATTGACAGGAAATGGAGAACAGGATAAGTAACTGAAAGAACAGAAATGTATTTGATTTTCATGATTTAAGAATGTGTCATCTAATGTGCTTAAACATAATCAAGATTTTATTTAAGTGAAAATTGTACGCAAGGAATGAACTTTCACAACCCCGGAACCATATTACACCAAATCAATGGCTAGTTTTATTGGTCTATGAGCTGGCAGAAAAAAATCTTTTCACGCATAGCTACCATTCACACATGAATCACCTTATAAATATGACCGCACAGATCTTTGTCGTGACACAGAAACACTAACCATTGTGTAACTGGTCAGCCACCCGTGACACAGGACAATTAGCTACACAGTGGAGCATTACATTAAACAAAGACTTTATATAATCATGCATTGTAAGATAATGTGCAATACAGGTGTCAGAAGTATCACTGGGCTACCAATCACTGTCACGCAGAGGTTATTTCTCTAGATATAGCAACACCTGGATATGTATGTTTATCATCTTTAAACTTAAAAGTTGTCCACAGGCTACATGAAGAAAACAACTACAGTAGGTTGCTTTCATAAATATAAGTAATGACTTATATATGATGGCATATCTTTTCGACCCCTTTGTTTTCTGAAATAAGTGTGTTTTAAAGCTTTGCATGAACACTCATGCAAAGTTTGCATTTCTTACTCTACAGAGCAAGAAATGTTCCTGCTTGGGTGTGGTGCCAACTTTGTCTATGTTTAGGTAAACGCCTCAATTCCTTTTGCATAAATGCAGGTGTGCAACAGTGCAGGTATGCAACTATGCCAATGTGCACTTCCAGTTCCCTCAGTATGAGTCATGAGTTTGCTTTCATGCAATTTATGATGCACAATGTCTCATGCTAACGAGATGTTACAATGAGACAAAGTGTGCAGAGAGAACTGGATAGTGGCCCAATAATAACTTCTAGGTTCTTTTCTACATACAAAGTAATGATTAACCAAATGCATATAAAATACTTGTATCATGTTTATGTGTATTCTGAAATGCTCCTGCACACATACACACACACCCCCACGCCCACACACCCCCACACACACACATATATATATGTAACAGCTCTGGACTCTTAATTTTTTCCAGCTCTGGAAAAAATGAAGAGACCATATTGCACTGAACCCCATTGAAAACTTCCTGGTTATACCACCACATATTGATTATTATTGTTGTTTCTAAGTTAATGTGCTTTCTTTGCATTATCTGAAAGCACTGCATCTTTTTCGTTATTTGATCATTTCTCATTTTGTGCAAATAAGTATAAAATTTTTTCTTGGAATTTTGGAGACATTTTGTCAGTAGTTCATAGACTAAAAGAACAATATTCATTTTACTCAAACATATACATAAAAAAAGTTAAATTACAGAAACTTAATTCTCTTAATTATTTTCAGGATGTATTGCAAATATACATAAAAAAATATATATAAAATCTTCACATATTATCCTAGTTTAGCTCACAGGACTAGATGAAAACATTTAGTCCTCAGAGACAGCACACAAACAATCCCAAAGACACTCCCTTTGACACATGAATGAAAATGTTGGCTTTTTTCTGAATGACAGGAACCGTCTGTCATTCAGAGGGCCGCGATGTTTTCTTTAGTTGCAGCAGAAGTTAGGCAATTTCTCAGTACAGGCATGGGACTTGTTTGCTCCACTATAAAAACACAACCACTATAAAAAAAAAATGCAAAAATTAAAATATGTCCCCATACCTATTCTATGCATAGACCATAAATCCACTCAACAACATGAGAAAAATATGTTTATTTTCACGTAGCATATGTCTAATTTCCCATTTTGATCCAAGTTGGAAAAAAAAGAAAGATATAAAGGAAGAAAGAGTTAAGATAACATGTTTTAGTGTTGCTCTGGCAAACCATAACACAATTAAATCCAGTTTTTATTCATTTCTTTGATGTAGTTTAATGAGACAAAGTTTTATGGCTCTTCCTGCAGTGTAAGTGGCTCTCTGCCCTGAGGATGTATCCATCAAAGAGAAATGATGAAATACCAGCACTGCTTCTGAACATTGCCTGACTTCCAAGATGAGCTGTAAATCTAAAGTCTTTTTCAGCTACTAGTCAAATAGTTTTATATGCATAAAGCTCCCAGCCTTAACATGTTCTGTCCAACTTTACTTTCACTCACAACACAACACTGAGCATCATGCAGGGAACTGGTGGTTTGAAGTTCTTTATATTAAGCATGAAACATACAGTAGTTTCTTTTCTGACTGATGCACACAGGATCTCAAATACTAATCAGCCCACAACATGCAGAGGGAAACAAAGCAAAACAAAATCCCGATCCTTTTTAAAGCTGCAGTAGGTAACTTTAATAAAAAATATAGGTTATCTACATATATGTTCAAGCTATCATCATGTAATAAAAGTATAATATGAGACAGATAATCTGTGAAAAAATTGATCTTCTCCACCTCCTCACTGTGCTGCTATTGTCATCTGAAGAAATGTATAGTTTTCTGTCAAAAACAACCACTCAGAACCAGGAAGAATAGTCTTGGCGCTGTCAATCAACCTTATGAATGCACTGCTAAATGTGCTAATGGCAGAGGAACAACTCACAGTTACAAAAAAATTGTTTATCCACCATTATCAGCGTGCTAACCAAGTGGCAGGCATAGTGTACAGAAACATTTGTGCAGAATATGGACTGGAACCCCCAAGATCAAAGTGGGAAACACCCCCGAATGTGGTGGAGAATGATCGAGCTAAGATCCTGTGGGACTTCCAGATCCAGACGGACAAAATGGTAAGGGCGAACCAACCAGACATTGTCATAATGGATAAACAACAGAGGAAAGCCGTTGTGGTAGATGTAGCAATACCAAGTGACTGCAACATCAGGAAAAAGGAGCATGAGAAACTAGAGAAATACCAGGGCCTAAGGGA
>CAEGAG010037699.1:0-12834 GCA_903067065.1 Brachyrhaphis terrabensis
TTTCACAACTACTAAGTAATTTTAACTTTTCAACCACCACTAGATGGACGGTAAGTCCTTCTATGGTGCGAGGCCACACACTCTTCTCGCCCTTGTACCAGAAAATCCTCAAGAATCTGATGGTGATCTGAGCGATGATGACCAAGTAGAAGATCCTGATTATCAGCCCCCACAAGCACAGTGTCGAAGAGGTCATGGTAGCATATAAAGGCACAAGAGCTGGTACCCTCCGCCAGTACATCGCCAACAAGCCAGACAAGTCGGGCTTTAAATTATTCTGTCGAGCAAGTTCATCCGGCATCATCCACGACCTGCTGCTTTATCAAGGGGCATCCACGTTCTTCAATGTTGCTCTCAGTGAAGAGGAGCAGGCCCTGCCTCTAGGAGCAAAAGTGGTGACAACTCTCTGCAAAACCATGAAAGAGCCCCAGATATCTGTTGTCTTTTGTGACAACTTCTTTACAAGTTTCAACTTGGTTCAGTAACTGCACACTGCCCTTGGTGTCAAGAGCATCGGCATCGTACGACCGAACCGCACTGGTGGAGCTCCAATGATGACAGACAAAGACCTGATTAAAAGGGGAAGTGGGGCCTGTGACTTTAGGGCTGCTGAAGGGGTTCTTGCAGTAAAGTGGTTTGATAACAAATGTGTCAACTTACTTAGTAATGCCTGTGGGATCATGCCCTTTTCTACAGTGTTCGACGCAATGTTTTCTTGGTTGAAATTAAAACCAGTGTTTTGTGGCATTTTGACAGAAATAAACAGTATCCAATGCCCCAGACATTTTTTGTTGTTTATTTCTTCATAAATTAGCATTTTATTTTAATTTATCTACTGTACTTGGTATGTTTATTACGTCATGTCCTTAAACCATTAAGTGACATCTCAACCGTTTGGTAGAGATCAATATTTTAAAAACCACAGGGTCTGTTGAAAAAAAAAAAATTGATTGTGTTTATGAGTCACCCTAGGGTAAAAGAAATACAAAGGAAAAAATTTTCACAGGTTTTTTTCTTGGTGTGGTTGTTAAAGGGTTAATTCCTCAGGCTGGATCAAGTGTCTCTGATGTACAACAAGATTAAAACACTGCACTAATGTATTTTTTCTCTTTCTTTCTTTTTGGTTCTTCAAAGGAGACAGTTTAAGATCAGCACATCATCTCTCCAGCTAACCCATTCTGAATTCCACTCCAACAACTGGCAACCACAGTGGTGGCATTACGTTATTGTGGGACTGCTTCAGGGTAAATTGTACATTGCACAAAGTGGAGAGTGTTATGGATAGATTAGCAGAAAAACCTTTAATGAAAACATGTGTCCTTACTTTGAACTCTTATCTGTGCCAGGAAATTAGCCAGTTTAAATGTATTAAACCATTTCTGTGATAAACAATTTTTCTTGATCACAAACAAGTCTAAGTGGGTCCAGAATATGAATAAGATGTGTCAAGCAACTAGAACATAAAATTTAAAAAGTCCAGGATTTTAAATGGTTGTAAGATCTGACAAAACCATCAATCACTAGAAGTACTGAATAGAATTTATTGATCACAAAGTTTACCTCACAGAAATGATTGTGTTTTACCTTAAACACAATCGTTGTCTCAAACGCTGATCATGTTCTTGATGATGAGCCAAGTGTTTTATTACAAATACAATCTTTCCTACTAGGAAAGTACTATAGACACAGCTAGACTGTGTCTATAGTAGGAAAGATTGTTGTTTAAATTCAATCACCTCTTGCTTCCACTGTATAAAATGGTTTTGACTCTAAAAATATTGAACAATATCCACTACTGGAAATGTTACTTTGCTCTGTTAGCTATTTTCTTACATTACTGTTGCATTCTTGTGCATGTCATCCTGCATTTTCATATTCCTTCAGCTGTGCTTCATGTCATATTGTAGTGATGAAAGCACAAAGAGGACTCCCACACTCGATGATTGAAGATGTTATCTTCACCATTTATGCTTCTGTCTGACTGCTATTGAGACTGATGAATTGCTAGCTTGACACAAGACTCCTCAGATCCCATTTGGATTGTTCCCTGTAACTAGAGCACTTGGTGTCATTACAGTCACAAGTCTCCCACAGATCACCTGAACACCAACCAGAGGTGTCATTAAAATCACTGAAATGTGGAATCATGTGGAATATCATCAAATTGTAACATAGTACACTGCTAAGAAACCTTGGATATGTGGGTTTCTGTTAACATGTCACCAACTTAACATTTTGAGCACCACTTTTAAACAACTGCACATGAAAGAAAGAGAAGCCGATGGTGCTAACCCAGCCTCCATTTTTAAAGGGAAATCTCACAATACAATATATACAATCAGAATTGTTGCTAGCGTTCTAAGGCATTATTAGACTCTACTGGTGGTGTGAGAAATAAAATGACACACACAAAAAGATTCTGGGTTTGTGTTTTTATGCACCATAGAGTTGATGCTCCTGGATGAGTCTATGAGTGGAGAAAAAAAAAGATTGGGTCTGGAAGTCAGACCTGGAAAATTTATGAAATCTATGTAAAGTAATCTGAGGTTAAATCGTGACATGTGTTTTATTTTTAAACATCCCTGAAGGTGAGTGAAGCATCTATATTGTGTCATGTAAAAACCAAACCCACAACTTAACACTGTTAGGCTAAACCAACTCAGAATAGATCAGTTCAGGAGGAAATAACCCAAATAAGATTACTTTTAATCCAATAATTCCCAGTTGTTGTGTCCTTGGGGAATACACTTCACCAACCCTACCTGCTAGAGGCGTCAGCACATGGCAGCCACATTCTGACAGACTGTCCTGTGGATTTGATAAAGTATAAAATTCAAAGATAGCTTAATGTGAAAGTGATGAAAGTGTGAAGCTCAAGTTTTCTCAACTTTATCGCCTACAGAGTTAGGCTGATTATACAGAAACCTAACAGATGTTTGTCTAAGTTGCCCCTCCCACACAAAGCCTCAGCATCTGCTCAAACCACAGCAACCCTGACACCAAGAGATCACTGAGAGATGGCTGTCAGAAGAAACCTGAGTGAGCAGATGTGTGTGTTCGTGTGCATGTGTGGGACAGCTTTAGAAAATCCATAATATGTTGGAGAATGAGGAGAAACTAACTTGTTTTTGACAAAAGTTTAGATCAAACAAAGTCTACACCACCAACAGGAGCTTAAAAAAAATGAAGCAACAGAAAATAACCATTAAAATAATTAAATGATTAAAAATGCAGAAAGAGCTTACACCAAAAGCCCCTATGTTAACATGCTGCTGAACAGCAACTGATGCAGAAAAATGTAAATGTAAATAAAATAAGACACATTTTGTTTAAAGCTTATTTGAGTCACAACTGATTTTTTTGAACCGTCTTTTTCTACAATTACAGCAGTAAATATTTTCAAAGTGATTCTGCATCAAACAAAAAGTTATGTGAGAAAAAAAATAATATACAAGATTAAACACTCCTGTCAAGACTAAATTTAAGACCTGTGATTGAAGCATTAAAGGCCAACATACTTTTTGAAATGAACATAAGGCCTTAATTTTAGATAGATGGATTTAAAACTTTTTAAGGATGTGTTGACATGCTGAATTTCTTGAATCCTAAAGTTTGTGGCTGAAATGTGAGGAAAGCAAAAGCTGAATGTGTTTGTGGGTATTTACATATTAATGCAATTAATTAGCTAAAGGTTTTTGTCTGATGCTGCTACAGTATGTAGGCAATCACAGCATTTGTAGATCAATGAAAAAGTTCTTCAGTAAGTATTAAAAACAGTGGGTAAGGAAAGGGAATGTTTCTGCTTGTTTGTTTGTGAGAGAGCTCAAATCAAATACAAAGTCAGTATTCCCAATGCACAAAGACAGAGAGCGAATGAACATCCTGGCAGAGAGCTGTCCCTGTGGTTCGCCTCAACCAGCCCTGCAGGCCTCTCTTCATCGGTCACATTTGTGGAAGAATACTGGCCGTTTGATGCATTTAAGAGGGAATTGGCCTTTACCAGCTAATAACATTGTGCAAGAGCTGCTCTGTCTCATACAACCGGATGAAACACAACAGCTGATGAATTCAATGAAATAACTACTGAAAACGCATTACTACAGCCTGTAATTACAGGTCCAAATTAAAACGTATATTAAAATGAACACCAAATGTTATTTAGGACATGTCTTTAATCACTCTTAAAAGGTGATCAACTTTGAAAAATATGTTTTTAATAACTTTTATTAAAAGCATTGTAGACGGTATACATCATGATGTGGTTTTTATGTGTTTGCAACAAGCTGTAGTGCTGATAAAATCTTGCACATTTAGTAAATCATACAGAAAACAGACGCATACCTGCAGTAACAACAAAATCAAACACATCACCAAGGGCAGATGCTCCCAGGTGAGAAAGAACAGCTGTTTCTCATGGTGGAGTAGAATCTGAGGAGTATGTTGCCTCTGGGTTGCTGGATTTCATTATATCAACAACAAATCATTTCTTCACCAAGACAGGGGAAGCTTTCTTTCATGAGTGGCTTTCACCGTGCTATAAAAATCAAGTATTGAATCCATATTTATGATTTAACCTTGGTCTAAATAATTACAGTCTTATTCCTTTAACTGAGGTCTGTCAGAGCCAAGACTTCTAAGTGGATGTCCTGAAACACAAACAATGTTCATCTTTCCACTGAAGCAAATGGATGAAAGGTTTTTTTCAGAGGACAGAACTGAGAAAATAGTGAATTTTAACAGCAACCAAAACAAAGTTTTTTGTTGTTGTTTTTGTGTGGGGGTGTGTGTGTGGGGTTGGGGGGAGGCTATATATTGTCACCTTCCTAAAATAATTGGCCCAAGTCATTTTTTGCCAAAAGATTAAGGTAAAAAAAATCCCTTTTCGCAAACAATGACTTAGGCCATTATTTTTAGGAAGGTGATAACATGGCATAACATGACAGATGAGGATGTGCAATTGATCAACTTGCATTTAAATTTGAATTTTGGACATGAAAGATTGTAAAAGCAATGTAATAAACCATTACCTGAAACATTTTACTTTGTAAATAGGGTCTTAGATTATGAAATTCTTTAAGAGCCAAAAATACAATTTTCAAACTCATGCTAAAAATCACAAATATCATTGTTGACCATAATATTGACCAAGCTGCCAAAATAAAGAAAACCTTACTCATCTTTTATACCTGTTTGTCCTTGAGGGGCTGGTGTCTCTCTCCAGTAGGCATTGGAAAGAGGAGGGGGTCACCCTGGACAGATCACCAGTTCATCACAGGGCAACACAGAAACAGACAGGACCAACACATACGTATGTGTACCTGGATACATATATCCAGGTACACACAGTGCGTACAGCCGTACAGCTGCGGACGCCCTGTGCTCAGCTACTTATTACAAGTCCAAAATACGCACAATACGGCTATACCAAGGGTAGATAGATATGACAGAAATCCCGACTGGTCAAATATTTGTAAAATTAAAAAAATAATAATAAAATAGATGTCAAATATCCTCCAGCAATACCAATTTAGAGCAGCAGGACAATCTAATGGTTCCAGCGCATCGTCACATTACGGCGGAGCAGCTCTATCGGGTTGATCTGGGTCTGAAACCAAAAGGCAGTGCAGATTATATTTGCTGCATGTTCCACAAATTGAGCGGGAAAGAGACGTCTGAGTGGGACAGATAACCAGCCAGACTGCTGACAATATTTTTGCATTAAATCACCATGAATAAACTTTAATGTGCTTGTTATTTAGCAGACAAAAATGAATTTCAACAGCCAACAGAGACCTGAAAACCACCAGTAGCCATCGGTACTTATGGCTACTGATGGCTGATTGGCTTTTGGAAGAGCAAAGAAAAAGAAAAAAAAATCCACAAAATAATTTTTAGACCTGAGCCAAAATGATCTGCTCTGGGCAAAGTGTGGGTGAGCATTTGGTCCAGACCCATAAATGGACATGAGCCTGATGTCTTTTTTTTTTTTTTTTTCCCCATCTCAACGCGATTAGAAAAAAAAACAAAAAACATTGTGACAAATACAGAAATCTCATTTAATTATTAGGCAGAATTAGTTCGGACCTGGACCGGATCAGAGTCCAAGCCTTTTTCCAGATGTCAGACCAGTTCATGACCCCAACCTGACCTGGAGCTGCAGCATGTGTCACCTTTGGGTGACTGTTCTGATCTGGAGCCTTAGATTAGATTTGGTCCAGATCTCAGTGCTGGAGGTTTGATCTGTACCTCTGTCTGCGTATAAACACAGAGAGATGTCAGTCACAGATTGTCAGAGTTGTGTACAGTCTGTGTAAATGTCTGATGGGACCAGCGGACGGGCAGCGCAGGGCTGTAAAGTGACCCCCTCCTCCCCACCTGCCCTGTTCCGGTGCCTTTGTTGCTGCCCGTTGGCTAAATTATGATTCTATATCCGTTTTAAGCTGCTATTTTAGTAGTCCATGACTCCCTTCAATCAGTGGACAGTTAACACAACATTAGGAATCAGTGCTTTGAACGGCTTTCAAGATCTTATTCAGCAAATGATTTTTTAAATATTATTGTAATAAAATAATCATAAAAATTTTGTATGGAGTATTGAGAAGAGAATACATATTTTTGGCATGTTAGTTTTTAATAAAATATAAATAAGAATTGACATTTTCTTTGAATCTAAATCAGACATAATAATTTTCAGCTTTGTTGTACCTGTTTAAGGAGAAGCTCTACTGACTCATTAATATTCTGTATTTACTGCATATATGAACTGAGATAAAAAATCAAATTGTTAGCATAATATTTCCCCTTAAAGATCAAACATACAGTATATATGTAAGGACAAAGGCAATCTGATCATGTTGGGTCATCCTTAATCACAGCTAAATCTGTGTCCTCTGAAGCAAGGGCATCATGATGGAAGAGAAGAGAAATAGAATGTGACACTGAATTCTGTTTTCTTAGCATACTTAAATTGTATGTGACCAAGAATTCCTCAAGTGCCTTATCTCTGCACAATTTGGATTTCACACACTGTGTGTGTACTGAGAAGCATTAACTAAAAACAGCTACATTAAGTCTATAAATAGTGTTTCCAGGGAATGACCTTCTTATCTTTTCTTCCTGAGGTGTGAGCCGCTTGAACAGGACACAGAAAACTCATTGGAGCTGCTGAAAGTAAAGATCACCTGAATCGCAGCTCTGCCTCTACTTTTTGGACAAAGAAGCGGATTGTTTAAAGTCACTCAGTATTTCAAAAAGGGAGACAGAATGCTGCGTTTTCTTGACGTTCCATTAGAGAGACTGGACGCAGCTTCTCACATAGGGAGCCGGGCTGAGCTGCAGGAGGAGGAGAAAGGACTCAACTAATAGAATCGCAGAATTGGCTTGGGTCACACTGCCATCTACTGCCCACTCAGACATCAACAGGTTCCATCATGTTGCTGAGTTTACACACACAAATAATTGTGATTGTTAGGCCTTCGGGGCCAGTCATTATATTCTGCACATTCTCAAGAGAGAATACAGTTTGGGCAACTACTGCACAAAGATCATCGATGTTCATCTGAGGCCCTTGCCGTCTGCACTAGAGCTGAGCATGTTCAAATATATTGGATGAGTCTAACCCCAGGACTGTGCTCCTGCTCAGAACCTCTCTGGTGCGTGTGAGGAATATCAAATGGCCGTGAAGACAGCTCAGCCCCGCAGCTTAAACCTAATAAATTGTAGAACTAATTCTTCCCTGGTCCAATTCAACTGCAAAAGTAATATATATGCCTGCAAGAGGCTGAGGGCTATGCAGAGTCAGTGCAGCTCACAGTGAGAAATGTTTGCATGTGTTGCCCTGGGTACAAGAAAGTGGGTCATGTCATGTACTACTGGGGGACAAAGACAGTGCATTTTTCATTGTTCACTGAACATTACAATTGTTTGTTATTATGTAGAAAAGCTAAACAATGGCACACAGTTAAATACCCTTGACTGTGTTCCTTCAGAGGGAACAAAACAGGGAGGCTGATGAATTGTAAGCAGTGGATCTGCGCCACAGCCCAGCGTTACCCTCCACTCAAAGGTTTTTCTGATCAGCGTTTGGAACGAGCATGATTTCTCTTAAAGCATTGCAACATGCAAGGTGAAAAGAAGTGACAGATCCAGAATAACACCTGTTTTCTGGTTGTTGTTGTTGTTGTTGTTTCTAAGACCCTGAACAGTCTGACAGTGTTCTTAAAGCCTTCATATTCAGGAATCTCCTAACATCTTTATTGATTTCAGATCATAAAAAATAAGCCCAAAAAACATAAAAGTTACTAATTAATACCAATGAAATATGTAAATAATAATGCATTATAAAATTAATATTAATAATATGGTCCATATTTGGACCATATTATAGCTCTTTATAAAGTCCAGAGGATCCCAAAGTTCTTTACACTACATTCAGTTATTCACCAATTCAGACACACTTTCACACACTGATGGTTGCAAGCTACTGGTAGTAACCACATCTGCCCAGGATAGATGGACAAATTTCCTGAAATAAATTGATGTTTCAATAACACTAACTTATTGAATGGGTCTGAAGGTGTGATATTTTATCCAGCCATTGCAGTAAGGAATGAAAGATGGAGTCTTATTTACTGGTGGAACCTACAAACCTGACTACTAAGCTCTACCACAACATGCTAGAGACAGATTCCTCATAGTTCTGATGAAATGTTGCACCCAACAAATGTTTGCAGATATGTTCACTTCTGCAGTTACAGTACTTTGATCATTTGTTTTAATCTGTTGTTGCATTTTGTAGTTGGGTAAATACTCGGAGAGACAGATAGATAATCTTTAACTTTTAACACTTTACTTGCTGTTGTCTCTGTTTTTCTGATTGCACTTTTCTGGGCTACAGAAAATAACAATCTAAACCTGTATCATCATCATCATCCAATTTGCATGCTTGTTTTAGATGATCAATTTAAATTATCAAAAGGTAATCTCAGTAAAAACAAAACACTATATTGTACCCCAAGTCACCTCCAGAAATGCTTTGGCTCTTTGCTTCTACTTTTATTTCGCACGTTAACCACAGTAATCACTCCCCATGTGTATAAATCACTCGGACTCTACATTTATCAAAACAATAATGCAAGTCTCTCATTTAAATTTTATAATTTACCCCTGTAGTGCCCCCAATGTCTAGGGGTCCAGGGGCAGTAACATAAAAATGCCCAGAGAGAGAAGGATGTAAAAAAAAAAAAAAAGTGATTTATTACAAAAGAGGGTTGCACAGAACCAACATACGGTACAACTTAAACCCAATTGAACAAAAGAAAAGGGCCAACAAATCCAAGAACAGTGAAATACAAATTAAATAACAAAATGCCCAAACAAGCCAGTCAAAAATAACTAAAACAACCCAAAAGAAAAGACACCCAGGGAGCACCAAACCTCCCAGACACTAGCTTTTAGCTTGTGAAAGCAAACAGCACAATCAAATGGCATTAACACAACAACCAACAAAGTTTGTCAAAGCTGCCAAATGCAGAAGCAAACAACAAGGGTGGGGAACAGCTGAACAACAACTCTGTCCACAAGCTGTCCCACTGGAGGAATGTTTCAGCAGCCTTTTATATAGTAACAGGTGAAGAACCTGCAGCCCTCTGCTGGTCCAATCGGGTGTAGCTCCTACAGCTTCCAGGCAGCCAATCAGGAGATGATGTCATCACAGCTGAACCTGTATAATGAGAAAAGGGCCTGCACCGCCTCAAGAGGCCAGGGGCCGTAACAACCCCATACTAATGTTGTTGTAAATATTTGTAAATATTCAAAGGATTTAAGTGCATGGTTTTTTAACTGGTGGCTAGAGCTATTTTCAATTTTTTTTCTTTTTTCATTTATTGAAAAGGGAAAAAGTTATTCAAACCAACTTGGACCCGTAGATAATGTCATAATTGCCACAAAATGCAGAAAATATGAAACAATGGTGAATACATCACAGGAGTCATGGAGTCACCTGAATTACTCCAGGAGTCTGCTAACGACTGATCCAGGAGGACACCAAGGTGCCATAGCAATATTTCAAGCACTGCAAAGCTCACTCGCCTCAGTTAAGGACAGAGTTCACAATTCAACATTAAGAAAGAGAGACCAGCATGTTCAGGTCCTGCAGTAGAACAATGAGCCAAAGGACATCTCAACATATAGGCCACATTATTCTTTTGACAGGGTGCTTATATATTTCACATTTATAATCAAGCATTCCTGCACATGAACTCAGAAAGATTTGAAATGTTATTTTTTACCTGCCTGGATAAACTTGGAAAGAAAATAAACAGATTTACCATCATCTAACTTTCCAAAAATGTCCTGTGAGAGCACTCTTTATTCTTATTGGTCTTTTATGCCTGTCCCTTGTCTCATCAGTTTCAAATTGATGTCAGAAGTTCAGCCCAAAAACACTGCAGGAGGCATAGCAAAGACATTGCTCCCCACACTCACATGCAGACAGACACCACGATCAGTCTTTCTGACTGGATGGCTTATGTTTTCATGAGGTTGAGGAAGATCAATGCTGACTCCATGGTGCAGTCATCTGAGGAATAAGATTAGCATATCTTAGCAGCCATTGAGATGTCTCACTGGATGTAGCAGGGAGGGGTTATTAAGGATTGATTGTCCCAGCAGGAGTAGTTATGAAATTTAGGAGACGAAGATGGAGGTTAGAGGAAAGAAGTGAGCAGAAAAACAAAGGAAGCAAGATACTCTACATAACTTTGAAAGAGACATAGTATATGTTTTTTCTCAAACCGAGAAACTTAATTTTGTTTCAAAATAAAATTTTAAATTGGGCTTATGCGTTGAATGCTAGTTAAGGACTGATTAATACAGAGGACCAGGGGAAATATTTATTCTGGGCTCATAAAATATATATATATATATTCTTTCACCTTTTTGAGTTTGGTTTTCAAAGTATTTCAAAAAATGAAATACTGAATGTTCATATTCAATTGTTTTTAATTGATGAGTTTGATTAAATGGAATTTTGTTGTCACTAGAGCCTGCTTGTGCATGTCCAATGAGGAAGCTGCAGCTTACTGCATCCTATCACTTCCAAACTGGGCCTCACCATCATACAGGTCAGTAGAGCTGAAATAAAAGTGCACATCTTTGATTCAAGTAAGAAAAGAATTTGTCAGCTAACATTATTTTAAAGATCTTCAAGACTGTATTCATCCTCCACTTTGCCTGAATGATATTTCTAATGACTGTTTTTTCTTTTTTATAAAAGCATTATAAAGGTTGGACCCTGACCCTTGCCCAATAGCGGCTGGAGATCCCCTGGTGAGCCAGGATAAGTGAGTTTTCCTTCCTATGATGAGCAGTGACTAAAAGAATCACTTGGTAGCCTGGCACCACTCAAAGAACAGAACGGAAGAACAGAGTGGGTAACGAAATCCAGCACAGCTGCCCTCTTTTTATTATTATTCTTTTTCGTGTGAGAGGAGGGTGTGTGGAAGAGCGGAAGGAGAGCGAGTGAGAGAGTGCTTGTATATTTTCTATCTTTGGCTTTTTTTTTACCTTTTTTCACTGGGTGTTTATGTTACTTGTTTAGTTGTGATTTTGTGTTAGTTTTTGTCACGTTTTAAGGGGTTTTTTGGATTCAGGTGTGGCCGTCAGGCGTGCCTGGCTGGCCGGCGTCTGAGGACTCCATGGTGGTTGTTGTTGGGGCTTTTTCCACGCTGACAGAGAAGAACGGCATCAAGGTGGGTGCTGGTTCTCCGTGCAGCATGGAGGAAGTGTGTTAGACCCACCATTAGCTTTCCTTGCAAAAATACAATCAGAGATGGTCAACTTTTTCTGGAATGGTCTACATTGGGTGCCACAGTCTGTCTTGTTTTTACCAAGAGAGGAAGGGGGCCAGGGCATTGTCCACCTGGCCAGTAGAACAGCTACATTTCGTTTACAGTTCTTTCAGAAGTACCTGGCAGGATCTCCTGTGTGGAGCGATGGGGCCAGCTGCATTCTCATACGTGTTAATTTTTGGGGGCTGGACGCTGCTCTGTTTTTAACTGATTTTAGTCTTTTAAAGTTAAAAGGGTTGCCTCAGTTTTGTCAGGGTGTTCTTAAATCCTGTGGCCTTTTTAAATTTGTCGTTCACAGGCGTATAACTCTCTGCATTGGCTTTTAGATGAGCCTTGGGTCCAGACTGGATGTACTGTATGTCGCGGTGCAATACCGGGACTGTCGGAGGCTCTGTGCAGGTCCAAGACGACAACTTTAAACTACTGGTCAAATTTACAGGGACAAAGAAATGATCGGCCAACATTAGAGGTGCTTAAACCTGGCTTGGAAAAGGAAAAGAAACAATTAAAGAGCTTTGGATGCATAATAAACTCTAAAGTTAATGAAATTCATTTAAATCAATTAGATATATGTCAGACAGTTCCATTACTTGCATTACCACCTTGGATACTTCCTGATGCTGAAGTGGATTTTTCATTATCAGAAAATTAGGACAAAGATAAATTTCAGATTATGACTAAATATATAGTACAAGAATACCTAAATAAATATTATAGCTATATACAAGTATACACAGATGCCTCAAATAATACAGCTAATAAGGTAGGGATAGCATTTGTTGTGCCACAGTTTCAAAATAAGGTAGGAAAAAGGATTAGTGATGGAGTCTCGGTGTAAACAGGAGAAATGATTGCTTTGCTTTTAGCAGTTCAATGGGTGGAAGAGGCCAGACCATTAAAATCATTTGCTCAGATTCTAGTTCTTCATTAGTCAGTTTGCAAAATAATCAATCAGACAGTAGACCAGATATATTAATTGAAATAC